>CAUYON010159563.1:0-31807 GCA_963573935.1 Arctocebus calabarensis | reverse complement strand
ATATACCGAGGGCTGCGGGTTCAAACCCGGCCCTGGCCGAACTGCATCAAAAATTAGCTGGGCGCTGTGGCGGGCGCCTGTAGTCCCAGCTACTTGGGAGGCTGAGGCAAGAGAATCGCTTGAGCCCGAGAGCTGGAGGTTGCTGTGAGCTGTGACTCCACAGCACTCCACCGAGTGCGACAGAGTGAGACTCTGTCTCCACAAAAAAAAAAAAAACCAAAAACCCTACCCCCCCCCAAAAAAACACCGACGATTAGAGGGGGATTGGTGTGCTAACAGTCACAATGTAAGGGTATATGGCACACCTCCTGGGTGAGGGGCACAATTACAACTTGGACTCTACTTAACAAATGCAAACAATGTAGCCTAATTGTTCTCTCATATGAATATGAAATTAAAAAAATACTGAGGAGTGAAGTAATTAGGTAATTTGTCCATTTCACAGTGCTGATAAATTGTAGAGGCAGGATTCAAATCTCAGCCAACCTGATTCTAGATGTCATGGTCACAATCACAAATCCACCCCTCACAACCCTTAGGATGACGCCCACTAAAATAAACATTTGTCAATACCAACTAAACTGTCTAAAGAAGGTTTATCATTGGTGAGAAACAATCCAAGAAGTGGAGAATTTCTGTATACCTGGAAGCAACATCATTATGATGGGAAAAAAACCTCAGGATATAGTTGTTTCCAAACCTGGGGCCCAAGGATAAATGGGACGCCGCAGATACTACATTTTTCATGCAGAATCTCTAGCCCAGATCCCTGTGGACTCCAGGGGTGTGAGCCAGTGGTCTTGGGCTTGGTGTGTAAACAGCAACACACACTTGGGCCTCTGGCTTGAAAAGCCATTTGCCACCAGGGTAACTTCAACCTGTCAATTGAATTATTTCTGATTTTGAAACTTGGAACTTTTATTATAAGATTTTTTTCTGATTACTAAAATAATGCTTGCAAAAAAATGGAAAATACATAAAAAAATAACATCATTTGGATACTGGCATATATATATTTTAAGGTTTAGATCAGGTTGGTTTATAATCTTTTCTTTGGACATAGGATATTTCTTAAGTACTTTCTCATATACTAAACATCTAAAATATAATACTCCAACACACAAATTCCTTTTCTTTTTGAGACAAGAGTCTCACTCTCTCTCCCTGGGTAGAGTACTGTGGTGCCTTCATCGTAGTTCACAGCAACCTCAAACTTTTGCACTCAAGAGATCCCCCTGCCTCAGCCTCCCCAGTAGCCCCCCCAGCCTCCTCACCCAACTGCAATGCCCAGCTGGTTTTTCTATTTTTAGTAGAAATGGGGTCTCCCTTTTGCTCAGTCTGGTCTCAGAACTCCTGAGCTTAGGCAATCTCCCTGCCCCTCCCAGAGTGCTAGGATTACAGGTGTGAGCCACCACACCCTGCCTAAATTCTGACTTTTTCAAACACTTAAAACTTGTAGAAATTAGAAATACATGTTGGATATCATTAATGGACATATAATTAACTCTGAATATACAAAAGAAATTTCTTAGAAAAAATATAAATGTAGTTGTGTTTTGTGGTTTCTAAGTATCCCTTTGAATCTCTTCCTTTTTGCCCCTTTCCTCAGCTTCCCAAATCAGAAAGCTTCTTTTGTATGTTTAACTACATGAAATGCAGTGTGTTAATTTTCTAGGGCTGCCGTCATGTAATAAATTACCAGGAACAGGGCTGTCTTCCGTGGTGTCTCTGTCTCTGCTGTGTCTGTGTCTCTTCCTTTCTTTCAAGGACACCACCCATACTGGAGTAAAGGCCCACCCTACTTCAGTATGACCTTGGCTTCTTTCCCTTTTTTTTTTTATTGTGGTAAAATATATGTAATCTAAAATTTACCATTTTATGTCTATAACTCAGACTTTTGTACATCCACAATGTTGTACAACCATCTACACGACCCATTTCTAGATGTTTTTCATCATTTCAAACTGAACCTCTGTACCCATGAAACAATAACTCCCCTATCCTTCCAGCCCCTGGCAACCACCATGCTATTTCTTGTCTCCATGAATTATACACTCCATGTATAAAGTAGGGTCATACAATACTTGTCCTTTTGTGTCTGGCTTATTTCATCACAGCATAATGTCCTCAAGCTTCATTCATGTAGCAAGTGTCAAAATTTCCTTCCTTTTTAAGGATGAGAACTATTCCATCGTCTGTATGTAGCACATTTTGTTTGCCAACCTGTTGATAAACACTTGAGTTGTTTCTCCCTTTTGGCTACTGTGAATAATGTTGTTATAAACAAGTATCTGTTTGAGTCTCTTATTCCAATTCTTTGGGGTATATTCTTCTAAGTGGAATTGCTAGTAATGCTATGGTTACCTTTTGGGGACCCACCTAACTGTGTTTCACAGTGGCTGCTCACTGTTGTACACTCCCAGCCTCAGCGCACAAGGGTTTTGATTCCTTTGCATTCTTGCCAACAGTTGTTTTCCATTTTCTCAATTATAGGCATCCTCATGTGCGTGAGTATGACTTTGTCTTAACTAATTACAATCACAAAGACTTTATTTCCAAATAAGGTCACTATCTTAGTCTGTTTGTATTGCTATAAAGGAATACCCAAGGGTGGGTAATTAGAAAGAACAGTTTATTTGCCTCATGGTTCTGCAGGCTGTAAGAAGCATGGCACCAGCATCTGCTTCTGACAGGGACTTCAGGCTGCTTCTGCTCACAAAGGAAAGGGAAGGGAAGCCATTGTGTGCAGAGATCACGTGGAGAGAGAGAGGGAGAGAGAAGGGGGTGCCGGGCTCTTTTTAACAACCAGCTCTTATGGGAACTATGAGTGAACTCACGCGTTCCTCCTTCCAGGGAGGGCATAAATTTATTCATGAGGGATCTGCCCTGTGACCCAAACAACTCCTCTTAGGCCCCACCTCCAACACTGGGGATCAAATTTTCACATGAGGTTTGGTGGAACAAATATCCAAACTACAGCAGTCACATTCTGAGGTTCTAGGAAGGACATGAATTTAAGGTGGACACAGTTCAACTCATATGTGGTGAAGAGGATTTTCCATTCAAAGAGTGGAATTAAAGGGCACAATTTCCAGAAATCAAACTTATCAAGGAAAGGCAGTGATATATAACTCTGACTCTGAATGAGGAATGGAGGGGGTTACACAAAGGAAATCACCAATTGTTTTTCTTTTTTGTTTGTTTTTCTTTTGTTAATGGTTGAATTAATGCCCATTTTAAAAGAAAATGGTATTGATTTAACTGGACTGAAAAATGGATATTTAATAGTTTAAAATAGGAAATGACAAACTCATTCTGAAAAATACCAGAGAAAAGCACTGGTAGACCAATTGTTTCTTAAGAGATGATGTATGTTTCTGGACATGAGAGATAAGTCTAAACGTGTAATGTAAAATGCTAATCACCCACCTGCGCCTCTAGTAACGCTTGACAGGTATGGAGACCTTGGCTGTTTACCCCAGTGGACACTGAGAAGTTTCACATCCTTCCATCTCTCCCAATTTATCCTACAGAGATTAAAAATGACTTGGTGAAATTAATGCCATCGAAAGAGAAAGAGAATAGTATTTGAGGTGTTAATGACAACAAATCGAAGCGTTTCTTCTTAGCTCTGAGTGAGTGCAGGACCTCTTCTACCTATTTTCCTATTTGAGGATTGTTTTTAATTCTTTGAGGGTAAATTTTTGAAAATTAAAATACTCAAAATCCATTAAAAGAAAATATGGGCTGGGTCTGGTGACTTACCCCTGTAATCCCAGCACTCTGACAGGCTTAGGTGGGAGGATCACTTGAGGTTAGGAGTTCAAGACCGACCAGAGCAAAACGAGACTCTATCTCTACTAAAAATAGAAAAATTAGCCAGGCATTGTGGTAGGTGTCCTATAATCTCAGCTATTTGGGAGGCTGAGGCAGGAGGATTTCTTGAGCTCAGGAGTTCAAGGTTGGTGTGAATTAGGCTGAGGCCAGGAGACAGAGTGAGACCGTGTCAAAAGGGGAAGGAAGAAGGAAAAAAAGAAGGAAGGAAAGAAGAGAGAAGGGGAGGGGAGGGAACATACGTAATTGTATAGATGTTTCATTTCAAAACATGTTTGAATGGGGCAGCGCCTGTGGTTTAAAGGAGTAGGGCGCCAGCCCCATATGCCAGAGGTGGCGGGTTCAAACCCAGCCCCGGCCAAAAACTAAAAAATATATATATATTTGAATGGAGAAATGTATTCAGGTGGCATTTGTGGGTAGATGTTGTTAGCCCAGACATCTCTGCTAAGGCAGGAGCCTAATATCCAGCTGCCCACTAACCAAGTACCTTTGAGTCTCCAAAGCACACAGACATTCCACGGCCAGAATTGAACCATCATCTTTCCCCAGACACCATTGCTTCTTTCGACTCTCTCTGACTCAGAGAACAACATCGTCTACACCCACTGGGCTGAGCCACTGAAACTGGGGAGTCACCTTTGCCTCTTCTTCCTCCCTTGCCCCAGATATTCCATCGGACACTTGCCAAACCCTCTGCCTAACTCCATCACTTCAGACCACCACTGCCTCCCCCAGGATTCCCGCAACGACCCCCCCACTTCCAACCCACTATCTACACAGTGTTCTCTGATGATCTTTCCAGGATGCAAATTAGGTCAGTGTCCCACCCCATCCCTACTCCAAATCCTCAAAACTTGCCCTAAGACTAACGCTCAAGGCCCCTAAAATGGCCCACACTAGGGTAGCCTGTTTGCAACTGAGTCAGCAAACTCATGAGGAGTTCGGAGGAAGCAAAATACTTGGGACTAGGTTTCCAGTTCTCTTCCTCCCTGTGTGTCCTTCCTTTGTCCCTGCCTGTCTCCCCATCCTCCCAAGTGGGCCTGGCCAGGTTGGCTCCAAGGGGCTCAGGTGCAGAGGCCAGGAGGAAGGGTGGCAGCAGGAAGGGCTGGGGGGCCCTTGCTGTTTCCTTTATCTTTTTCTTTTTCTTTCTTTTTTTTTTTTTTTTTTGAGACAGAGCCTCAAGCTGTCATCCTGGATAGAGTGTCGTGGCATCACAGCTCACAGCAACCTCCAACTCATGGGCTCAAGCGAGTCTCCTGTCTCAGCCTCCCAAGTAGCTGGGACTACAGGCGCCCGCCACAACGCATGGCCATTTTTTGGTTGCAGCTGTCATTGATTGTTTTGCGGGCCTGGGCTGGATTTGAACCTGCCAGCTCAAGTGTACAAGGCTGGCTGTAGCCCATTGAGCCACAGACGCTGAGCTAACAGTGGTTCTCAACCTTTCTTTCTTTCTTTCTTTTTTTTTTTTTGGCCGGGGCTGGGTTTGAACCCACCACCTCTGGCATATGGGACCAGCATCCCACTCACTGAGCCATAGGCGCCGCCCCTGTTACCTTTATCTTTTTCCTCTTATGACATTGTCAACACTTAACCCCACTCTGTACTGCAAGGTGCTTTACATTTTTTCTTTTTTTGAGACAAACTCTCACTATGTCACCCTCAGTAGAGTGTTACGGCATCATAGCTCACAGCAACCTCAAATTCTTGGGCATTAGTGATTCTCTTGCCTCAGCCTCCCAAGTAGCTGGGACTATAGGTGCCTGCCTCAATGCCTACAGGTGCCTGCCTCACTGCCCCACTATTTTGTTGTTGTTGTCATTGTTTAGCAGGCCCAGCCAGGCGGGGTTTGAACCCGCCAGCCCAGGGGTATGTGACCAAGACCCATATATCTTTTCTTTTATTTAACACTTATAGTCAGCTAGTGACCTAGGTTTTATTCTTATTACCATTTTACAGATGACAAAACAACTCAGAGAACTTGAAAGACTTGCCCCAAATCCCTCCAGCAGCATAAAGGGGACCTAAATTCAAGTCTACCTCCCAAACAATCCCTTTCTTCCGCTCTCTCATGCTCTTTGATGCCCATGCCCTTGACACTCCCTTTCTGCTCCTTTCGCATTGTCTCACCAACTCCACTTCCTTCTGCATTTCTACTTTTGTGCAAGGGAAGTTTTTCTTCTGGCTTCTGGTCTCAGCTCTCCCACGGACCCCTTCCGCCTGTTCTGTAGTCCACGAGAGCTAACGCGAGAGCTATCCACAAGAAGACGTGGATCTTATTTGGAAATATGATTAAATCTTTGAACAACTAATTTATATAAATGGCTCAAAAATTAAACACACAGAAAGACATAGAGAGAAAATGTTAGTCCTATTGTTATCGTTCATCTTTTTGTTTTATAATCTCTTCCCGATAACCACTTCTATTATTTTCTTGATTATTTGTCCAGAGCTTCTCTATGCAGCACAAGGAAAAATATCTATGCTTGTGCCTCTTGATTTGTATAGAGAATTCCGCATGCTCCAAATGCAGTTCTTCACTTTCCTTTTTGCACTTCACAGTAACATACATTGGAACTCCTCCATTATTAAGGCATAGGAAGCGACTCATTCTTTTTTTTTTTTTTTTTTTAGGATATAAAAGTATAAGTTTATTTGATTTTGGAGAAAGGGAAGAGACTGGGCAGAATAGATGGGGTGAGAGAGAGAAGAGGGCAGGAAGTGACAGAGGGAGACTCAAGGGGGAGACAAAAAGAGCCAGAGGGCTCGGCGCCTGTGGCTCAGCGGGCAAAGGCGCCAGCCACGTACACCTGAGCTGGCGGGTTCAAATCCAGCCTGGGCCCGCCAAACAACAATGACGGCTGCAACCAAAAAATGGTCGGGCGTTGTGGCGGGCGTCTGTAGTCCCAGCGACTTGGGAGGCGGAGGCAAGAGACTCACTTGAGCCCAGGAATTGGAGGTTGCTGTGAGCTGTGATGCCACAGCACTCTACCTAGGGTGACAGCTTGAGGCTCTGACTCAAAAAAAAGAGCCAGAGAATGGCACGGCATCCCAAAGAGGAAAGGAAGAATGCCATTCTTTTTTTTTTGAGACAGCGCCTCAAGCTGTCACCCTGGGTAGAGTGCGTGGCATCACAGCTCACAACAACCTCCAACTCTTGGGCTTAAGCGATTCTCTTGCCTCAGTTTCCCAAGTAGCTGGGACTACAGGCACCTGCCACAATGCTCGGCTATTTTTTGGTCTTAGTTGTCATTGTTGTTTGGCAGACCTGGGCTGGATTCGAACCTGCCAGCCTGCCAGCTCTGGTGTATGTGACTTGCACCTTAGCTGCTTGAGCTATAGGCATTGAGCCAAGCCTCATTCTTCATTATAGCTGCAGAGCAGTTCAATGAATATATTCTAGGATTTATTTAGTTAGTCTACTAGTGATAGAATTTGGCTGTTACATCCTTTGGCCATTAAAAAAAATGCTACCTTAAATGACCTTGAATGCACTTCATTTTGCTCGTGTAGAATAAATATACCTGAAACAAAGGAAATATTTGATAGATCGTGCAAAATATCTATCATTATTTGTCTAATATCTATATTGTCTTTATCAGTGCCTGAGAGTGTCTGGCCAATGGTTTACTTTGTCAAACTTCTGAGGTTTTTACCAGTCTTAAGAATAGTGGTATCTTGGCTCGGTGTCCATAGCTCAGTGCGCCAGCTACTTGCACTGGGGCTGGCACCTGCTACTAGGAGGCTGAGGCAAGAGAATCGCTTAAGTGCAAGAGTTTGAGGTTGATGTGAGCTGTGACACCATAGCACTCTACCCAGAGCAACATAGTGAGACTCTGGCTCAAAAAAAAAAAAAAAAGAATAGTGGTATTTTACTGTAGATTTAAGGTATATTTTGTTCATGTGTAATGGAGACCATCTATTCATATTTCTAAATACATCCACATTTCCTTTAATCTTTTTTTTGGTCTCACTTTATTGCCCTCTGTAGAGTGCTGTGGAGTCACAGCTCTCAGCAATCTCCAGCTCTTGGGCTTAGGTGATTCTCTTGCCTCAGCCTCCCAAGTAGCTGGGACTATAGGCGTCCATCACAACCCCTGGCTATTTTTTTGTTGCAGTTTTGGCCGGTGCTGGGTTCAACAGAACCCAGGATATGGGGCCAGCTCCCTACTCACTGAGCCACAGGCGCCACCCCCTTAATCTTAACTGTTCACACTTCTTGCTGTTTTTCAGGGGGTGGTGCTTTTGGCTTTGTTATTGACATTTCAGAGCTTTTTATATATTAAGGAGAATAGTACTTTTTAGTCATATGAATAATATAAATATTTTTCCTGATTTTGCCATTTGTTTTTTGCTTATAAGGCTTTGTGTCATGCGCAAAGTGGCACATCTTTTTTGAAGTTAACAGCCAGGTGAGATGGCTCACACTTGTAATCCCAGCACTTAGGAAGGTCAAGGTAGCAGATCACTTGAGGCTAGGAGTTCAAGACCAGTCTGAACAACATAATGAGATCCCTATCTCTATAAGAAAATTTAAAAATTAGCTGGGCCTTTTGGCACATGCCTGTAGTCCCATCTACTGGGAGGCTGAGACAGAAGGATTGCTTAAGCCCCAGGTTCAAAGCTGCAGTGAGCAATGAATGTGACTGGGTATCAGAAATCTGTTTACTAATGTGAAGTGAGACATAAAATTCAAGTGACATGACAAATTTAAGTATGATTTCAAGAATGATCACCAAACATACAAAAAGATGCTCAATCTTATTGGACATCATGTAAGGAAAAATTAAAGCTCTAATGTGACATTATCATTCAACACAATGGGTAAAATGGAAAAAGACAAACATACTGAGTGTTAGGATATGGAAAAACAATGTTCATGCACTGTAGTCAGTGTAAATTGGTACAATCACTTTGAAAAATTGGTAACTACAAGTGTTACAAGACCAGCGGTTCTCAACCTGTGGGTCGCAACCCCTTTGAAACACTGAAAATACATCGCAACATTAGGAAGGTTGAGAACCACTGTTGTAGATGAATGTATATATGTTTGACAAAAGATATGCACAAGAATATTCAGAGCAGCACTATGGGAATAGTCCAAATTGAAAGCTACCCAACTCTCCACCAATAGAAAGGACACAGAAATTACAGTATATTCACTCTGATGTTTGCAAACTGGTATGCATCAAGAATGGATAAGCTGTAACTACATGCCATATGTGTTTATTACATACATAATGTTTATAATGTTGAGTGAAAGAAGACATACTTTCTACTTTTACACAAAATTCAAAACTAAGCAAAACTCTTCTATGGGGTTAGGAATCAAGATAGCAGGTAGCCTGAGAGGGAGGAGTAAGAATGACATGGGGCATAAGACGTTTTCTGATAACGCTTGTTTTCTTGACATGAGTGCCATTATATGGCTGTGTTTAATTTATGAAAACTTACCAATTGTACACTTACTATTTGTACACTTCTCTGTATATATTTTACACAGGTTTTAAAAGTCAACATGCTTTTATTTAGTAATCATGATTGTTAACTGATGGAGTAAGATGCAACAGGCCTCAAAATGAAACCATAGAATGCATTATTTTTAACATGCTGTTGCATTCTGTTTGCTAATGCTTTAAGATTTTTGTGCCGATATTCGCAAGTGAAATTGGTCTATGGGGTTTTTTTTTTCTTGGTGCAATCTTTCTTAAGTACTGGGATCATTATGATACTTATTTCACAAAATGGGTATGGAAGTTTTCTTTCTTTTTCTATGCTTTGAAATATTTTAAGTAACGTTGGGATTTTCTGATCTTTAAAGTAGGTGGAAGATGGGTGGCACCTGTACCTCAAAGGAGTAGGGCTCTGGCCCCATATGCCGGAGGTGGTGGGTTCAGACCCAACCCCGGCCAAAAACTGCAAAAAAAAAAGTAGGTAGAAGATAAAATTCCCCTGTGAAATTTGGGTCTTGTACATGTCTAAGAAACTCTCTTTACTTGTTCTGTTTCCTCGATGGTAATTAGTTTGTTTTAGCAGGTTTACTTAGATAGTGTTTTTCTTAAAAATTAAAGATTTCAGGCCAGGTGCAATGGCTCACACCTGTAATCCTCTGGCAGAGGCAGGTGGATTGCCTGACCTCAGGAGTTTGAGACCAGCCTGAGCAAGAGCAAGACCCATCTCTATTAGAAAAATTAGCCAGGTGTGGTGGCAGGTGCCTGTAGTCCCAGCTTCTTGGGAGGCTGAGGCAGGAGGATGGCTTGAGCCCCAGAGTTTGAGGTTGCTGTGAACTACGATGATGTCATGGCACTCTACCCAGGACAACAGAGTATGACTCTGTCTTGAAATATATATATATAGAGAGAGATATAGATTTCATCTAGGTTTTCAGATTTATTTACAAGGGCTTATGTATTTATTTACAAGGGCCTAGTTTGCATGTATACTTGAAAAGGTATATTCTCTATTATTAGGATTTGGGATATGCTATACAGCCTGCCTTATTGAATATCTTGTTAGTTGTTCCACACTCTTCTTTTGTCACTTGATCTGGTTTGTATTATGAGTATTCAGGTCTACTTTCCTTAGTGCATTTCCATCAGTTTCTCACATACCTTCTTTATGTCCGCTCTGTTAATGGTGCCCGGATACTGACAATTCTCACACTTTCACTGTGATTGTCACAGTGAGCCTTACAAAGTATCCTTCCTTGTCTCGTTTGATGCTTTTTTGTTCTGAATTCTAACTCTCCAAAATGTCAGGATTATAACCTCCTTTTCCTTTTACCTGTATTTGTCTGGTTTATTTTCACCCATTTAAAAGATTCTAACTTTTCTGAATCTTTTTTAATATATCTCTAGTATATAGCAGTTTGCAGTTTGTTTTTTTAGCCAGTCTGAAAATCTACTGTTTCCCAGCAACCAGTAGCAGCCAAATCATCTGATGACAATATGACGCCCCTTTCTTTTTCTTTCTTTCTTTTCCTTTTTTGAGACAGAGTCTTATTATGTCACCCTCGGTAGAGTGCCGTAGTGTCACAGCTCACAGCAACCTCAAACTCTTGGACTTAAGCGATTCTCTTGCCTCAACCTCCCAAGTAGCCTCAGCAATTTTTTTGTTGTAGTTGTCAGTGTTTTTTAGCACACCCAGGCTGGGCTCAAACCCACGAGCCCTGGTGCATGTGGCCAGCTCCCTAACCACTGAGCTATGGGCGCCCAGCCATGATGTCCCTTTCTTAAAAATGACTTGATTTCGGGCGGCACCTGTGGCTCAGCGAGTAGGGCACCGGCTCCATACACTGAGGGTGGCTGGTTCAAACCTGACCCCAGCCAAACTGCATCAAAAAATAGCCAGGCATTGTGGTGGGTGCCTGTAGTCCCAGCTAGTCAGGAGGCTGGGGCAGAAGAATTGCCTAAGCCCATGAGTTGGAGGTTGCTGTGAGCTGTGACTCCACAGGACTCTACCAAGGGTGATAAAGTGAGACTCTGTCTCAAAAAAAAAAAAAAAAAGCTTGATTTTTTGCCCCTCACTACCTCGCTTTTTCCCTCTATTGTCTAATTGTTTTGCTAAAATAAGACTTGGTGTTGGCAGTTCTGGGTCAATTTCCCCAGGTATGACAGGTAGTGTGTTCTTTTAGTATGACTTTCCATTTGTCCTTTATTGAAGGAGATTTTTCTTTCTTAGATCTCTATGTATCTTAGGCTAGTTCCCTAAGCACCATATGCCTTAGTTTCTCTATCTGAAAAATTACATAACCTCCTTCACAGGACTGTTGTGAAAATTAAAGATTGTCATATCTGAAAAACCTTTGACACTGAGCCTGGCAGTTAAGTGCTTGGTAAATATTAACCAATATGATACAGAATTTTAACACGGAAAAAGTATTTTTTAGAAAACAATTGATCTGCCTGATATTAGAAGAAAAACTAACTCCTAAACCCACTTGCTCTTAGTAATATCCTTTCCTTGGCTAATAACCAATATGACACATACTAACAATTATGGTTTTTCAATTTTTTTTCCCTAGTAGTTTTCAAGGCAATTTCATATGTATTCATTGGTTTTATGTAAGAACTGGCAGGTAGACAGTGGTTTTTAGATAAGCATTTAAAATAAAATTTCTCAATATAAAATGAATAGATGTTATTAACCTATAAAATTCATAGATGCTCATTGAAGAAACTTTGGACGTTTTCGAAAATCATTTTTTAAAAAGTACAAATCTTACTATCCTAACACCTCAAAAAGGCACTCTCATAATGGTGCCCCCAACCTTCTTACAATGCATGTAAGAATCAAAGTTGTGATGCAACTTTACATGCGATCTTGCGTTCTGGTTCTTCAACCTAATATAATGAAAATAATAATTTATCTCGAAACTAGTCTCAGCACAGTGTCCCATCCACCAAAGGCACATACGTGACTCTAAAAAGCCTGGAGAAATAATGTATAACTTTACTGAATATCTCTTAAGGAGGTTGGGACAGGGTGGGGGGGATATCGAGGTAATATGATGAGAAACCCATGGAAAATTAGAATAAAATGCATCTGGGAATGTTTTGCTGTGTTTTCGTGATTAACACTCCTTTCGTAGTCCCTATGAACGGTAACAAGACAATGACTCCTTTGTTTGATTCCCTTAGCCTTCCATGCTAGTTGTCCCCTGATATCCATTCTTTCCTTATAGGATATAAATGGGATTCTCGTTAGGCATACAGTGGCTCTACTGATGACCACATTTCTCAGACTCCTTTGCACAAATGCATCATTGTGACCAAATTCTGACAGACAGAGTGTGCATGGACCTAATATGGGTAACTTTCAGTCTCTGGCTCTAAAGGCTTTTTCTTTCCTTCCATTTCATCTTGTGCTACGAGTTGGAAGCCAGGCTGAGGATGGCAAAGCCACAGAACAGAAGTTGGGTCTCTGATGATACTGGGATTCTCAGACAACCTGCTGGATTTTTCTGCAAGAAAATGAAACTTCAAGGCCCAGCACAGTGGCTCACACCTGTGATCCCAGCACTTGGGAGGAGGCCAAGGCAGGCGGATTGCATAAGCTCATGGGTTTGAGACCAGCCTGAACCAGAGCAAGACCTTGTCTCTAAAAATAGGTGGGCATTGTGGTGGGCACCTGGAGTCCCAGCTATTTGGGAGGCTGAAGTGAGAGAATCAATCTCTTGAGCCCAAGAGTTTGAGATTACTGGGAGCTATGATGCCACGGCACTCTACCAAAGTGAGACTCTGTCTCAGGAAAAAAAAACCAAACAAAACCAGGAAACTTCCGTCTTATAGAAAAACTAAAACTAAATCCGATCTAATATACTGTCACGGGGGTTATACTCCATTCTCGCTGGCTTTCTGCTTGGTCAGCCTTCGCCCCACTGGCCTGTCATTTCTGTGAGTGTTTTATCACCCAGGTAACTGACACCCATGTGGCTGCCACCCCCTGGGCCCATCTGCTCCCATCCCTGTCCAGGTCTGGTCACAGGGCTCCTTTCCTTTTACCTCCACATCTCTCTAACCCAACGAGGCAGAGAGCCTGCTAAGCATTTTATTAAAAGTGATTCAAAACCTTAAAGAAATAATATTTTGATGGCTGAAAATATTCCATTCTACAATTTTAAAATCAAACCCTATTGACCTTTTAAGTGATTTCTAAATATTTGCCATTATCAAAAAACAACAAGGCACAACAAATAACAAGAAATAGGAGGGTGAGAGAGGCAGACAGGAATGTGATTCCTATTCCTGTTACTATCTCTGTGATTTTGGACTAGACACTTTTCTTCTCTGGCCATCTATTTTTCTTCTTTGTAAAATAAGCAGTATAACACTCATCTCTCTGATTTGTTATGAAGATTAGAGGCAATTACATAAAGCATGGCAGTATTCACACATAGTAGGCTCAAAAACAGGGCTGATAATATATTTTTGTACATAATACTATTTCAGCATACCAGTGTTTTCCTGTGTGCTTGTTTGTTTTTAAAGAGACAGGGGATCAGTCTCTTGCCCAGGCTGGAGTCCAATAGCACAATCATAACTCACTGTAACCTTGAACTCCTAGGGCTCAAATGATTTTCTCTCCTCTGCCTCAAAGCTTCTTTGTTATTTCTTTCTGACTTGTCCTTCCTTCAGTAAATTTTATGGACATACAATAAGGAAAGAGGTGTGGTAAAAAGCCATCAGCTTCCAGGACTTAGGAGCCCTGGAATTTCTTCTCAGCCTTTGTCATCTACTCTTCATTTTATCTTGGTAGAAAGTCAACTTTATCTGGGCTACCAGTAATTTATCTGTAAGAGAACTCTGAATGATAAAGTTACTTCTTGTTTAAAGTTCCATGTTCAGCAGAGTGATGTGTACAAATCTAAGAAATCAAGACCAAAATTGTTCTTCCTAGACTATTAGAAATTATGCCACAGCTGAAAGAACTGTTGCAAAGGTTATGTACATCCATTATTTTCTTTCAAAATATCTTCATACATCAAAAGGATTCCTCATGTATGCACTATCCCAAACACATTCATTAGAAGGTGGTGTTGGCCAAGCACAGTGACCCCTGTAATCCTTGTAATCTCAGCACTTGGGGAAGCTGAGGCAGGATGATTGCTCACGCTCAGGAGTTTAAGACCAGCCTGAGCAAGAGCAAGACCCCATTGCTACAAAAAAATAGAAAAATTAGCTGAACATAGTGGTGGGTGCCTGTAGTCTTAGCTACTCGGGAGGCTGAGGCAGGAGGATTACTTGAATCCAGGAGTTTGAGGCTGCTGTGAGCTATGAATCTACTCAAGAGTTTTATATGTCAGAAAAACATATGATTGTATAGTGAAGGGCTGGAAGGAAATGAAGAAATGAGAATCACTTGATTGGGGGGGATGGTATAAGAGTAGAAATTATCTTATTTAAAAAATTATCCTTAATGTCGTTTATGCAGTATCAACAACAGCAACAATCACACTTCTAAAGCTGCTAGTGGTGAATGCTGGCTTTGAGAACTTTGCTTTGAAGACTTTGAAAGAGGAAAGTCATATTCTTTTTTTTAAAAAAACACTTTCAAAGTCCTATTTAGTTTGAGTCAGAGTGAGGAAATATAATAGATGGGTAGTCATTGGGGCCAGACTAAGTGTGAAATTGGCTAGAATCTACGCATAGGCAGATTTCTGCACAGAGCACATTTAGTTATTTGCTGCACACACAAGTTCTGGGGAAGCACCTAAGCCCTCTGTTTCAGGGTACACCTGTTCCAATACTTCCCTCACCCCATCTCACTCTCTTGGCACCTGCTTGAAATGCAAGGCCCTGTGTCCACTGCCTTTCTTCCCCACCTCTTCCTTATTACCTTAAAAATAAAGAGTGGCCTTTGGACCCATAGGTCTCAACTGTGGGTGATTTCATTCCCCACCAAGGACACATTTTTGATTGACACATACAGGGAATGTGTTTGCTATTGGTATCTAGTGGGTAGAGGCCAGTGATGCTGTCAAATATCCTAAGATGCACAGGACCCCCCTCCCACCCCCACAATAAGCACATCCCAGCCCCAATAATGCAAAGATTGGGGAGCCAAACTAGAGATAAGAGAAGCCAGGACAGGATGGAGGCTTCTATTCTAGTCCTCTGAGGCAGGCTGCTGTTGACAAGGGCATAGATGGTAAACTAGGGGCAGGGGAGGGGCAAGGGCTAGACCTGCCCCTTCACCCCCCAGTGACATCTGCAACCCCTGGAAAGCTTGTGCCCTCAAGTTTTGCCAGGATGAAGACTGACCTCACTGGAATCTGCTCCACCTGTGGACACAGGGAGTTGGACTTTGTCCCGAAACCATGTCTGCGACATATATTCCTGCACTCACAGACCTCTTCATGCCCATCGTACCAATCCCATTTGTCACTGCAGCCAGCTTCCTGCAAAGCCAGTTTCTCAAGCTCACCATCCCCCAGAGCTGTGTTTGCATAGCCACTTCCAAATCTCTTCTTCCTTGATCACATGAACTCAAAGGCACTAGAGGACATTCTCAGCAAGGAGGTCAAGTATACTAGATGAAGGGGAAATTGGCAGCAAAGCTTGAGAAGCCATCAGAAATTAACATAAACAGTCAAATTATAATGAGGAACTACAACGAAAATTGGCGCATATGCCTCTCAAAGGAGGACGATGGAGTGATGTTTTCATGAGAGTTGGCTGGGAGCACTGAGAAGGGAAAGATGAAGAGAAAGGAATTGGTGAGAAACCCAAGAATCTGAGAGGAAAAGGGCTTATGGCCAGGATAAAATAACATCTGTCTTTTGACAGTGGAGAACGGGAACTTACCGACCATGGCGTGGCAAAAATATTTCTCCCACCATCTGGCTTCTTTTACTTTAATTTTGTATTCACTGTGCAAACTCTGATCTCAATGTGTTTTTTTTTCAAGGTCATGTGTTTCTGTTGACCTGCAAAAATGAAGACTTGCCTGTTTTTATTGCAAATTGATAAGTGAGTATTGTGGTTTTATCGAGTCCTGCCCATATAAAAGACCCGTTCACTCTTGAGTAAGTCTGAATTGCAGGGTCTGCGATGATCCGGGTTTTGGAATCAGAGCAGGAGGCCCTTGGCAACCTCCATGGCAACAAGATGAGGGGCCGTGATGCTTCTGGGAGAGGCTTTTGGAAACAAGGTATTAAAAATGATTTTCAAAGAGGGGACTTTATCTAATAAATGCAATCTTTGCTCCCTCAATGAATCCCAAACAATAAAAAAAAAAATGATTTTCAGCATGAGTGGGTCTGTATTTGCAGATTTGTACACACAGTTGTGCTGCCTGAAGCCAAAGCCCTTGTACAACCCTTAGCTGTCGACGATTCTGGCGGAGAGAAGATAGAAGGCCTGAGCACGTTATCTGACTCTCCCTCTCCCAAGGAAGGACTCTATCCTCTCATTAGTCCAGCCGAGGACATAATCTTATTACACAAGAAAATAGGGTATCTGGTTGGGGAAAAGAGAGAGCCTTTTGGATCACAGCAGCGGATCAGGTAGATGAGCCTGAACATGTCAGTAGACATAAAAGTTGTTTTTTTTTTTTTACCAGGGTAAAAGATTAAAAAAGATTTTCAAAAGCAGAATCTTGGAGCCTCGCCACGGCCCACATAGTTAGGAGGGTGGGGACCAGGCCCCTGGGCATAAAAATTAAGGAGGCGCACCTGTGTCTCCATCCTGTAAGTCAGAGTCACCTTCGTCTCTGCTCCCTTGTCCTGTGCCTCACTCAAGTCCCTTTCCCCGGTGGTTTGGGCCTTCTTCAGTCAGCAGCTCCAACTACTGGCTTCTGGAATTTCCCACTCTCAAATCGTCTGCTTCAGACTTTGACTTTGCCCAGTGGATTGAGCCAGGTCAGGGTCTGATTCTTTGGGTCTACCACTTAGCTTAATCGCATCTAGACTCACCTGGAGAGATTTGGCCCAAAGCTTCCACTAGAGGGCAGTGACTGGCCAGCCCTTGATGGAATGTTGTGTGTCTTCCACCAGATCCCACACCCCTTATCTGAGAGTAACAAAACCACAGAAAGACCTGGGCTGGTCCAGCTAAGAAAATACCGTTTGTACTGTGCCAATATGAAGCTGTCTGGAAGCCCTGTAGAGGTCAGATTATAGTGTGGAGCTCGTGTGGCAACCAGGAAAGATACTGTGGCAAGATGTTTCAGGATTAGAATGTGCATGATGCCACGGTCAAAGCCTTGTACCAGAATATTTCTCAAAGAAGATGTTATCAGAAGTATCTAGATCTCCAGTCTTAGGGCTGCTGAATTAGAACATTTGGGGACAGAGCCTAGTAATATGAACTTTAAATGAATTTTCTAGTTGGTTCTTCTGGATTCTAGAATGACCATCATGCATGGAACTGTGTGCTCAGGACATCAGAATTGTTGTCCCAGATTTAGTGGGATGAAACAGTTTCTTTTAATTAATTAATTATTTTTAGTGACAAGGTTTGCTGTGTTGCTCAGGCTGGTCTTGAACTCATGTGGTCCTCCTGTCTCAGCCTCCCCAGTTGCTGGGACTATAGGTGCGCATCTCCACACCAAAGCTTTGTGAGATTATTATTATTATTATTATTATTATTTGAGACAGAGTCTCACTTTGTGGCCCTAAGTAGAGTGCTGTGGTGTCACAGCTCACAGCAACCTCAAACTCTTGGGCTTAAGCGATTCTCTTGCCTCAGCCTCCCAAGTAGCTGGGACTACAGGTGCCCACCCCAACACCCAGCTATTTTCGTTGTTGTTGTTGCAGTTGTTTAGCTGGCTTGGGCCGGGTTTGAACCCGCCACCCTCAGTTTACGTGGCTGGCGCTGTAACCACTGTGCTACGGGCACCAAGCCCTTAGTGGGATTATTGTTGGATTTTTCTTACCCCACAATTTTCACTACTGCCATTTTACCCTTACAGATAAAAATATTTTGCATTTACAATTAAAAGTGAATATAAAAAGAAAGAAAATAAATAAAAATTTAAAAACTATGAAAAAGGAAGAAAGATAAATTGGATGGAGAAGGATCTAGAAATAGGACAGAGGTAGGCAGCCACTGAATGGCCTAGGGAGAGATGACAAAGACAGGCCTTTGCAGTGAAGTTGTAGAAAGAGAGGACATTTTGGCCTAGACTCAGGAAACGGGTTTCATGCCCTCCCTTTCCCGGTTACAAGCTATAAACGTGGGTTCAGACACTGAGCCTTAGGCTGTTGTGAAGTCTGAATTTAACACTCACCAACATTGATCACTTTCTATGTGCCAGTCCCTATTCTCAGTGCTTTATGTATCATCCAATCCTAACAGAAACCCTTAGGGATACTGTTATTACCCCAACGTTTCAGATGAGAAAACTGAGAAACAGAGAGGTTAAGTAACTTCCTCAAAGCCCCCCAGGTAGGAAGTGGCAGAGCTGGGAAATAAGTATGAACCTGCTCTGAAAAGTGTACACGTCTATGTAATGTTAGGAGGCAGCATGTTTCTTTTTAAAGTAGCAGAGTGGGCCCACTCCTGGAATCCTAGTAGCCTGGGATGCTGAGGCTGCTGGCTCGCTTAAGCTCAGGAGTTCAAGACCAGCCCGAGCAAGAGGAGACTCTGTCGCTAAGAGAAAAAATAGCTGGGTGTTTTGACGAGTGCCTATAGTCCCAGTTACTCAGGAGGCTGAGGTGAGAGGGTCACTTGAGCCCAGGACTTTGAGGTTGCTGTGAGCTGTGATATCACAGCACTCTACTGGGGGTGACAAAGTAAGACTCTGTCTCAAAAAAAGGGGGGATTCATTCACAGCCAAAACTTATTTATTTAGCTCAGGGTGGGGTGGTGGGCATCAGAAAAAGTCCATGAATTCAGTGCTCCTTTTCTGTTTGTTAGTATGTGGTTAGTGGCATAACTGAGACCCCAGCCCAGCTGTTCCAACTCTGGGGCAGTTCCCTCCACTGTCCCACATCTCCCCATCAACAGATAATTGTCACACATGGTGGTTGTGAGGATCAGCTATGAAATTTGGAGCACAATGCTTGGCACATGAGTAGTAGTAGTAATGCTTGGCTTAATTATTAACTGGAGATGACAGTCTACTCTAACCTGTATCTCTCCAGGTGTCCTGGAGCTTTCGTCCTCTCTCTATAGTCCCCCCACCCTCCACCAGCTTTTTTTAAAGCAAGGCAATGTGTTCCTTTTCAGTGATTACTGGATGCGTAAAATTCAAAATCAGGGCTCTTACCCTCAGTCCTGGGTTTCCTGGATCAACTTTGCTAAGCTGCAGTCTACAGCAGGTGGTCCTTTGGCGTCACTACAATGGGGGTCACTGTGTGCTGTGGCTTTTCCAGCTGGGACGCGGGGGCTGGGAGGCGGGGAGACTGCAGGTTGGGCCGTGTCTTCCTTGTCTTCCTGACGCTCCTGTTTCAGGAAGTCTTTGACTAGTGTCTTTGGGTATCTGGATGACATCCTGATACAGTCCCTAAATCCCAGGACTGTAGCCCCTGGGGGTCAGATGAGGGCTGTACATGCTCAGGGTGACAGTTGGACCACAAGGATGTGAGCAAAACCCTCCTTGAAATCCCAGCCACTTCCCCTGTGTGTATCAGGGTCACCTGGAGACTTGTTAAAGTGCAGCTCACTAGGTCCAGCTCTGCAGGTTCTGATTCAGGACGCTGGTGTTCCTAACTGGTTTTCAGAGGCTGTTGATACTGCTGGTCCAGGGACTACACCTTGAAAAGCACTGGACTGGAGAGGCAGCTGTCACTGTCACCTGATTCTCAGAAGGCTGCCTTTTGGGGATTCTAACAAGGACTTTAAAGCAATTTCATGCCTGTTCTGGTACATGAACTCTCACATTCTTTGGACACATTAGAGGCTAGAGGACCATGGGGAAGAGTAGGAAACAGGAAGTTTGGGCAGGTCCAGGCCCAGGGATCTAGGAACTCATACCTCGGGCTGGACATACTAGCAGTAAATATCAAAGTCAAGGGAGAAATGCAAGCCTTGAATGCCAAGAAAGTCTTAGAAGTAACAGCAGACAAGGTCCAGAGAGAGCAAAATGTGGGAAGGCGATGCTGGTGAGTGGGATGTCACACCCAGATGGATCCTCCAGCAGAAGGACCAGATATTTCTGGGTGCTTTGCACTTCTGGGTACAAAGGCAGCAAAAGGGGTGGGATCCTGAGCTCATGGAGGAGTAACTAAAGCCACAGGGAGAATCAGAAGATGACAGGGGCAGGAAGCCCCTAGCAAAGCCATGTGGAAGTATCAATGTGATGGACATATGCTCTGTATCACAGGAAATGTAAAAACAGACTTTTTGTATGATGCCTACTGAGGCTAGAAATTGATCTTGAGAAACTTTTGGTCAAAACTGTCTATGTCAATGGCTTTGGCCCACTGTAGACAAGGAACATCCAGGCGTCTCTCTGGCTGGCCTGGAGTCGGCCGTGGCTTTGAATACACTGGTCTTGTCCCAACCCCAGAAGCATCACCTTCATTCATTCTGAAGTCGCACTGTATTCCTTTGCAGTAGGATTAAGAGTGATCGAGATGGCACAGCTGAGGTCCATCACCATTAATTGTTTTCCCTGCAGGAAACAGCAAAGCCTTATCAGTGTCCTGAGCTTTCCCCAAGCTCTTCCATTAATCCTGGCTGACACAGACATTTCCAGACCAAATGAGGGCATATCACTTTAAAATGAGAAAAGAATTTGACCTAGTATAGGAGTTATTTTTTAACAAAAAAAACTGTACAATGACTCATCATAATAAAAAACATTTTCAACTAACTGCTTTTCAACAGGTACATTGTTTCTATGGGAGCACTTTTTTTCTTTCTTTATGAGACAGAGTTCCCTTCTGTTGACCCAACCTATAGTGCCATAGCCTCAGCCTAGCTCACAGCAACCTCAAATTCCCAGGCTCAAGCAATCCTCCTGCCTGAGCCCTCTGAGCAGCTGGGACTACAGGTGCCTGTCAGAATTCCTGGCTAATTTTCCTGTTTTTAGTAGAGGCAGGGTCTCACTCATGCTCAGGCTGGTCTCGAACTCCTTATTCAGGCTCCCTAAATATTGGATTACAGATGTGAGCCGCCCACACCCCCTGGCCAATGGGAGCATCTTAATAGCATTAGGCCAGCTCTTGGCCTTAGTGCCATCTTTCTAGAAACCTCTATTCCACGAGAACCAAGTGGAGGAAGAAGGAAATGTGTAGACTGAATCCCACGAGGAGATGAGACAGAGGTCCAAGCAAACCACCTGTGGTGTACACATGAAGTCACATGAGCAGAAATGTGGACTGCCAGGAGCTGAAGAGCTTGTGTAAGCTGTTGGACTGCATGCTACTGTCCAGAACTTGCCTCACCACTGATCGCCAAGACCACCCCTGAGAGACCCATCTTGCTCACACCAAAACTGTCCCCATTGGTCCTTTGCCCCGGACCTGACATTTCGGACTAGTTCTGTTCTCAGTTGTGGCCGAGCATCACAAGGATCCACTAAATCATACTCTCTGCTGTTTCAGCTGAAGAATCAAAAAAGCAAAAACAAAAACAAGAAAACAGCATTAGGCTGATGGGTGTGCTCTGAAATTCACTGGAACCCCGGGCAAAGGAGGCTGCTTTCCTTTCCCGAGAGCCTGGGGTGACGAGAACATCGGGATCTGAATGCTCCATGTTCCTAGGTAAGCGCGCTGCAGTTCTGTCTTTCCTGCATTTCTTTTTAATGGAGTTTTAATGGCACTGCAAACTCCATTGGCTCAAATAAGGTCCAGTAATAGATAGGAAGTGGTAGTGAGATGAGTAGGTGCAGAAGTGTAACAGGAAGGGGGAAACCTCACGTGTGACCCTGACAGTTAATCCCGAGAGAGCCTGGGAAGGTCTCCCGTGCTGACAATGGTTCACATATCGTCCTTATGCTGAGGGCCTTGGAGACACAGGGGCGTTTGATTGATGTTTGCTAATGCTTAGCACTTCTCCTTGGAGGGGGTTTTGAAAACATTTTTCTAACTCAGAAAAGATTCATAAAATGAAATTCATTGTGTTCATGGGGTTGAATATTCACCCAGGTGTCGTTTTGAGAATGTTCTCCGGCCAAGCCCACATTACTGTTGTCACACCCAGGGGGACAGCTATGCATGGCTGCATCTTAATGACAAGATCACCTCCAAACACCCATTGGCCGGTGGTTTCAGCCACATAGATGCCAGCTGGCACCTATGCTTTGTTGATGTCTTTCATGTCATGTAGCCCCTTAGTTCTTTCTGTAAGGCCCACAGGGTCTTTGTGAATAGTAACAAAAATAAAAAATAGAGAACGATGCTGGAGTTGGCAAGGACATTGCATGTCCAACCTAGCCTCCGATGGTGGGCATGTGGGGCCTGGTCCTGGATGTTTTTTATAATCCCCAGACCATCCCACATAGCTCAATTTACAGTCTCAAAATACAGGAGAATCAGTTTTAGTGAAGCAGTAGCCTTGTTTACCTAATGCATAGCGAACAGGATGAAAGCAAAGGACATCTCCTCTGAATATCTTGGAGGAAAGTTATTCTGTTTCATGAAGGAAGAGCTCCAAAGATACAGAAAACTATCCCCTAAAGTCTGATCCAGTCTTGGCCTACAGGTGGTGCTGGGGATGGACAAGAGGCTGGCCGAGTCTGTGCTGTGGCTGCCACCAGCCCTCGGGTGGACAAGAGGCTGTGTCTATACCGTCACTGTCACCAGTCCTCAGAAGGACAAGAGGCTGGCCGTGTCCGTACTGTCATTGTCACCAGCCTTCAGATGGACAAGAGGCTGGCCGTGTCTGTACTGTCACTGTCACCAGCCCTCAGATGGACAAGAGGCTGGCCGTGTCTGTACTGTCACTGTCACCAGCCCTCAGATGGACAAGAGGCTGGCCGTGTCCGTACTGTCATTGTCACCAGCCTTCAGATGGACAAGAGGCTGGCTGTGTCTGTACTGTCATTGTCACCAGCCCTCAGATGGACAAGAGGCTGGCTATGTCTGTACCATTGCTGCCACCATCCCTCAGATGGACAAGAGGCTGGCTGTGTCTGTACTGTCACTGTCACCAGCCCTCAGATGGACAAGAGGCTGTGTCTATACCATCACTTCCCCCAGCCCTCAGATGGACAAGAGGCTGGCCGTGTCTGTACTGTCACTGTCACCAGCCCTCAGAAGGACAAGAGGCTGGCCGTGTCTGTACTGTCATTGTCACCAGCCTTCAGATGGACAAGAGGCTGGCCGTGTCTATACTGTCACTGTCACCAACCCTCAGATGGACAATAGGCTGGCCGTGTCTGTACTGTCATTGTCACCAGCCTTCAGATGGACAAGAGGCTGGCCGTGTCTGTACTGTCACTGTCACCATCCCTCAGATGGACAAGAGGCTGGCCGTGTCCGTATTGTCATTGTCACCAGCCCTCAGATGGACAAGAGGCTGGCCGTGTCCGTACTGTCATTGTCACCAGCCCTCAGATGGACAAGAGGCTGGCTGTATCTGTACTGTCATTGTCACCATCCCTCAGATGGACAAGAGGTTGGCCGTGTCCGTACTGTCATTGTCACCAGCCCTCAGATGGACAAGAGGCTGGCTGTGTCTGTACCGTTGCTGCCACCAGCCCTCAGATTGCCCTTGGGGGTTGCCAGGGGTGCTTCTCATTCTGCTTAGATTCACATACATTAGAAAGGGTAGGGAAGAATTTTGGAAGAGCAGGGAGGGGAGAGGGTGTCTCCTTCCTCTCTGTTCAACTGGGAGGATTATGCCTCTTCTTTTTAATTTGTTTTTGCCAGATTTCAGGAAGCAGGGGCTTGGTTAGAGGGATGTCTCTGGAAACCTATCTGGGCTTAAGCCTGGCATTGATGTCACCTGGGAAAGCTAGCAGGCCTGGGAGTAGTTTCCCCATTTCAAATGACTCTTCCCCCTCCATCCCTGACAGGGAGCCTGAGGCATCCTCGCTGGTGTGGGAGAAGCCCTCTCCAGGCAGGGAGAGGTACAGAGGACTTAACATCACCCTTTCCTCCTTCTCCCCTCGCTCCATGAACCTCACATTTTATCTATGGTTCTGACCCAACAGATAAGGTTCCTCTAACAGAAAATAAGAGCAAAAACAAATGCCAGGTGGTGAGTCACAGCTGTTCAGGGATTTAAGCAGCCCTGTTCTAAAGGGTGACTCAGGAGCCTGCCAGAGGATCACAGTTGCTATGCACAGATGTTTTCTCCTCTTTCCTCTGAGTAGTTTCTTCCCAATTTAGTCCTTTCTGGAAATCCAGCCCTATCCTACCTGCTACTTCTAGGAATAGGTGTGGAATAGGTGTCCTACTGTTTCTCAAATATTCCCCAGGAGTTTCAGGCACCTGCATGGTGAGTTTCTAGCAAAGCTATCAGATGTTGAAAAAAGATCTCAAATACATCATAAATGCAAACCCACTGCTTTCAGGGAAGTCATTGCCTGATGCCTTCAAGGTGATAAGTGTTGGTCTTATCTCAAATAAAATAGCCACATTCATTCATTCACTTGTTCATTTAACAAAAATATATTGATGGCCAACTCTGTGTCAGGCACTGCTCTAGATAGTGCAGGTATCGGACAGATTCGGCCTCTATATGTCCCCTACAGAGAGATGAACAAATATGTCAGGCTGTGGGGTTGGAACCACCAACCTCAGGGATGCTTCCTTGAGCCCTGGCAGAGTCCAGGACCCAGCAATGTCCTGACATGTGCTCTGGGTCCTGTGTAGCTCATATTCCTGGAAACTATTTAGTGGAAAGACCTGGAAACTTTCTTGAAAAGTGTCTGGTAGCAGATAAGGATGCAAGGAAGTTTAGTTTGGCCTTGGAATTTGGCCAGTCTGTGATTCAACTTTGCAGTTCAGTTTGCCTTCAAAAGGGGGAACAACTACCTTCCTGTTCGATTTGGACATTCTGATATCCAAATCCTAGATTACTCGTAAGTCTAATCAGCATAGAAATGAATGCTGTTTACATTTATTGTTATACCTGAATACTTACTTTCAAATATGAGTAAATATTTTAGATCAACATGTGATAAAAACACCCAGAGAACATGTTCGTAAGCAATGCAAAGGTCTTTTATCAGGAGGGCTTTGATGAACTTGCATCCTTACTGCTGACAAAATCTTTAAATTTAGGAGTTAAAGAACAGGTAAATCTTTGCCTTTGTCATTTGCCACTTGGAGAAGAAAGGAAGCTTAGTAACTTGGTGACATTATTGACATAAGTACTGTGCCCTGGCAAAGCTAATAATAAAGAAAACTTTCTCTCCCACCAACTTTCATGGAAAGTGACAAATCTTATAAAAATGTGGTTTAGTGACCACAAAAATATTGGCTTTGTATTGAAATGTCAAACTTTAAAACTTGACCTCTAAAATTTTTAATGATAACCTTATAGCAAGATTTACATCATTTTTGATGAAATTTCAGATTTATTTTTGTAGCCCACAGGTTTAGTCATTGATGATTATATTTGGCTTTGGCATCAACTGAATATTGATTTTAATACTCAGCCATTTCCATTCAGCCAAAATAAACATTTGATGCACCTGCAGTCTCAAAGAAGCCTGGTAGGCTGAGTCTGCACCACTCTAAATGGTCTTTGGCAGCGGTTCTCAACCTATGGGTTGCGACCCCTTTTTAACAATGAAACCACAACATTAGAAAGATTGAGAGCCACTGGTCTATGGGGACACGGGGGGCAGTGAAGGGCAAGGAGGGCAAAGGGTAAGCAAAATAGCTAAAGTTGTGAGTGCAGTGCTTGTGATCACATCAGTCTCACAGCTCGCCCTGTGCTCACCTCCTTCCTAAAGGAAGGGGAAATTGCACATCTTTTTTTTTAAGAGACAGGGGTCTCGCTCTTGCTCTTGGTCTTGAACTTCTGAGCTCTGTCTCGGCTCCCAGATGTAAACCATGGTGCTCGGCCCTGCATTTCTTTTTTGAGCACAATGCCCTGGGTTGGTACCAGCATCTTAGCACATGAACCCTCTTCTTGTTCAGTTTTGCTCTAAGTTCCTTTCTCCAGAGGCCTTGGTTCTTCTAGCACTAGGATTGCCTGTCTGTCCCTTAAGTCTACCCCTGCAGCCCTAAGCTTGTCTCTGCCACTGTCAGGGTCTCTGATAGAACTTCCCGCTCTCACATCTAAACCCCACAGCCCCTCTGTATGCCCTTCTGGTGGCTGCTGGTTAGCTGAGCCTCAGCCCTGTAGTTTGAGCTGGTTCTGCTCCCATGTTGGCATAACCTGAAAACCCTGTGTCAAAAGTACAGTTGTCGTGTTGGTAAGTATAGAAATAGGCTTGATCAGGGCAGTAAGGAAAATGAGCTGGAATTCAAGAAATCTTTGGAATAAAGTTTTAAAAAAGAAAAAAGAATACATCACAGATATAGATACCTGAAGAAATAGCTCTGGTACCAGGACAGGTAACCCCTGGGCTTGAATTGCTGCTCACTGTACCAGTTAATGAGAACCAGGACCCCATGTGACCCCAGGCCAGGTGATGAGGAGGGCACACAGGTTGCTACAGATCTTACTTTATAAGTATTCATAAGATGCTCAATATTGGCCATACAAGTAAATGAATTGGAAGCCCTTTTATGTCTGCCTTTCGAAAGCATGCTTATTGTAACATTTGACTTAATTACTTACAATTCCAGATTTTTAATTTAAACTTTATTTGGAAGAAAATCTCAAATATCAGAAGTTAGAAAAATAGTACAATGAATTCCAGATACTGTTCATCTAAATTCGCCAATTTTAGTCATTTTCACGCATTTGCTTTCTTGCTGCTAGTCTCTTTCCCATTCCTCCCCCTCCCCCATCTCATAAGAACAAAGACAGTATCTTTCTTACCTAACTTGAGAACAATTGGTCAAAGTCAGGAGATTTAGTAATAATGCCCTCCTACATCGAACCCATTGTCTAGCAATGTTCTTTAGCGCATTATAAAGACTAGTCATCTAGATTTAGTCCTCGTGTGTCCTTATTGTCCTTTATCAGGACCAGTTGCTCTGCCTTTTCTGTTTAGTCTTCAGTAATACATTTTTGTTGTTGTCGTCATTGTTGTTAATGACATTGGCACTTTGTAAGAGTGCAGGCCTTTTGCTTTGTAGACTATGTCCTCATTGTATCGCTGATTATCTCCTTACAATTATAATCAGCCTTCCTCTTAGAATCAGGTGTTTACTTCTTGAATGATGTTGGGTCTTCAGTGTATCAAGTTAGGAGGCAGGTGATGTCAGTGTGTCCCACGGTTGGGGATCCGCTCAGTCAAGGGAGGGCCTTCCCACTCTCTCCACTGCCAAGTTCCCTTTATTCTCCTCCAGGGTGAGGAACCTGGGCCTTCTAGGCCTTAAGTGCAGGCTTTTGACTTAATCCAAATTTTATAGAACAATTCCTTTTAGGGGTGTAGCAGGGAAAGATGAATCTTTTCTTGCCTCCTTTTCTTGTTTTAAAAAAGAACAATCTTGAAATCAGAAGGCCAATTCACTCCAACTTTGAGATATAGCCTGTATCCCACTGTATCATTCAGGGTTTTTCAGAGAAACAGAACTAATGGGTGTGTTTATGTGTATCAGAGAGAGGAGAAGAGGGAGAGAGAGAAACTTACATTAGGAAACTGGCTCATGCAATTATGGAGATTGTCAAGCCTGCAGTGCAGGCTGAGACCCAGGGAAGAGTTGATGTTGCAGCTCATGTCTTAAAGCCACTCTAAGGCTGAATTCACTTTTCCTTCAGGAGATTCCATCTTTTTCTTTCAAGGCCTTCTACCAGTTAGATGAGGCACCCCCCGCCCCCCCCCCCCCCCACACACACAGCCTGAAGGGTAATGTGCTTTATTAAAAGTCCACTGATTTAAACATTAATCTCATCTAAAAAACACCTTCATGGCAACATTCTGGAGTTTCACCAAATATTTAGCCTAGTTCAGTTGATGTGTAAAATTAAACATCCATCACTCTGTCAAAGTTTCACCCAGTGGTTTTAGTACCATTGATAATTTTAGCCTTAATCATTCATTACAATGATGGTTCAGAATGGCAAAATTTCTAACCCTATCATTTCTTCTACAATTTTTAGAAGAATTGTAGAATTCTTTAAAAATTAGAAAATTTTAGATACAGCTAAATTCTCTGCCCACTATTTCCAAGTGGCGTGGTATAAATAATTATTACTTTGATGTATATAATGTCATATCATTGTACTTTTTAAAATATTTAAATCTTTGTTTTATTTGAAACATATTCTGAATATAGGGTGACCTATGGATTTAACTTAATGTTTCCCCCAGATAACCACTGCATTTTGCCATATGTGGGGCTCACTTCTTTGCCTGAACTTGAGGGAAAAATAAGGATGCACATTATACATGGGTGGTACTAATTCCATATCTATATGCCTATTTCTAATTCTTTTATTAAACTCTAGGAAGAGTATAATAAAAGAGTATAACTCTAGGAAGCAATAATGCTATCTGGAATACAGTAATTGGTTTTGTTGAACTTATAATGAACTTCCAATGAAAATGTTTTCGGCCAATGAAGAGTGATGTATGGTCCTTATGAAAAAGAGAGTAGACATCACAGATGCAATCAGCTGGCAATGATTTAACACCTCCAGGCAGAATCAAGAAAGCATCTGTTGCCTAAGTTTGTGTAGATCCAAAGATCATGGAACCATGTCAAGAAGGAAGTGGTTATAAAATTGTTTAAAAAACGCTATGGATGGAACTGAGGACAATGAAACTTACTGGGATGAGGAAAGTGACTGGTCAGAAGACACCTGTAGAAATGGAAGAAGATGATACTTCTGATATTGACAGTGACAAAGAGCTCTTGGCCTTCTATGATTCATAAATATCATAAATTCGTTACTGGTACATAAAATTTCTTGTAACTTTCATTTGTTCTTGTGTTTTGAATTATTTGCTGCATAAAATGTTTTGTACTACGTTAAAAAATTAAATCCCCAAACTCCCAGTATAGCACAAAAAACAAGTAACTAAACATCAATACAAATTTGAACTAAAAATTAAAATGAAAATTTTTTTTCCTTAAAATTTGGACCAAAATGTGGGTGAGCATTATACACAGATGTACATATATACAAAATATGGTACCCTGTTTTCCTATCACCATTTGTGTAAAGTTCTTGTTTTCTCCCACTGATTTATCAGTTTTATCAAATTCTAAATTCCCATACAATGTGGGTCTATTCTAATTTTCACATTATATTCTATTTGTCTTTTCACGTGCCTATGTGCCCTCTTTTAATTATAGAGGTTGTATAATATACATCTCATTATCTCTCGGAAGACAGTTGTCTTTGGGACTCTTGCATTTTTGCACATCTCATGAGCTGAAGATGCCTTTGTTGTGGAAATATCTTTACAGAGATATTTGTATAGCAAACAGCTTGGAAGATACAGATGGCCCTTGGGAAAGATGGTGTTTCCTAAGCTCAGGGCTCTTCCCCTTAATGTTATTAATCCACGGCACAAGCAGGTGTGACCTGGTTTTTTTCACGTCACTTTGTGGGAAATAGGATTGAGGAAACCACATAAGAAAATATTGATGATGTGGGCACTCGGCTTCCCCCAGGAATCTCACAGTCCTTGAAGTCCTTGACGTCATCTTGCAGAGTCATCTAAAACTTTTTTAGAGTTTTCCTGGTCTTCTTATGCATGTATTTGTCCATGAAAATGTAGAATTACATAGTTCCAAACAGAACTTCCAGTATTTTTATATGGATTATGTTAACTTTATGAATTAATTTAGGAAAAATCTGTATCTTCATTGTGGAATATTCCTCTTCTCATGGTCATCTCTGTAATCCAGGTGTTTGTTTTATTTATTTATTTGTTTGTTTGTTTTTTGAGACAGAATCTCACTTTGTGGTCTTTAGTAGAGTGTTGCGGCGTTACACCTCACAGCAACCTCCAACTCTTGGGCTTAGGGGATCCTCTTGCCTCAGCCTCCCTAGTAGCTGGGACTACAGGTGCCTGCCACAATGCCTGGATATTTTTTGTTGCAGTTTGGCCGGGGTCAGGTTCAAACTCGCCATCCTCGGTATATGGGGCCACAGGCACCGCCCTAATCCAGGTCTTTATTAATACACACTTGAATTACAGCCCTTCTCATCATCAAATCCTAGATTTTTGTAAACCAACAAGGGTCTTTTTAAAACCAACAACTTTGAAACCTTAGGATGAGAAGCATAATGGCCAAGATATGGCCTGTCATTTGACAGAGCCTGGGCTCCATCTGTGGAAGGGGGGCATGGTGAGCTGACCCATCAGGCTGCGGGGAGAATGCAAGAGTTAATGCACACGGGCAGACACAGGAAGGCTCAGTGAATGGTAGTTGTTACTAATCTAATTGTTTATCTTTGTAATAGTGATCTTTCCTCTCATTTCATCCTAAAAACCCCAGTTTTAGACGTTGTGCAAAGCCGTATGGTGAGGGAATTCAGAATAACTCTTACCATGTGGAAATAGGACTCATTGGGTTCCTATGAACACGGATTCATTAATTTGACTAGTATCATTCTTATCATTCTAAATAAAATCCTCTGCCTCAAATTTATCTTTTAATTGAAAAACATTTTACATTTTTCATGGAGGCGCCTACTTAATCATTTTTACAATTTAATGAGCATGAAAGCTCTGCTTATTCAGAAGGGGATCGTAATTGATGATTTTGTCCTGTATCAGAACTATTCTGATAATTCTGGGTCCTGTATCCTTGGAAACGTTTGGTTCATGGATGAAACTGATAGAAGGCACTGAGATTTACAAGGTTTTACTGGCATCTGGCCATTTGAATTTATTCTAAGATGTATATTTTAATTCTCAATATTTCATTTGGATATAAAAAGTCGTGCCTTTAGGTCAGGATAAAGTATCTGAATGATTTCCATAGTAATATGCAAATCTTTTTTTAAGCCTAAATCTAAAATGGGAGTGGACCCTAAACAGTTCAGAACAAGTCAGTCAACATAGTCCCCTTGTCCACAGCCAGGAAAACACTCAGGCAAGGCCTGCCTGGGTCTCCTGGAGAAGCCAGTGGGATGTGAGGCCTGGGCTCCCCGCCCCAAACCGTTTCCTCTCCCAGGGGTAACAGGAGGGAGACCCTTTCCTCTCCCAGGTCTAACAAACTGCGGAAGACAATTCTTTCCACGATGTGAGACGCATTCTAAGTGGGGAACCAACAGCTGGTGACCATCAGCGGTCAGCAGGGATGAGAACGTCTGGTGGGCACATTTGTCGGGAAGGAGCTGGTCATGGAAGAGCGTGTTTTACGAGGAGTTGAAGAGACCCCGAGAGAAGGGCCCTGGCATCAGGGGCGTCCGTGGCAGTGTCTGCAGTTTTAGTCTGTGCAGTTCTGGAGGCCGGAAGTCTGAGATGGAGGTGTCAGCAGGGCCGTGCCCTCTCCGAGGCTCTAGGGAGACCCTGCTCCAGGCGTCACTCTCGGCTGCCACGGTCCGGCCACCCT
>CAUYON010159560.1:0-13093 GCA_963573935.1 Arctocebus calabarensis | reverse complement strand
AACCTCCAATTCCTGGGCTCAAGCGAGTCTCCTGCCTCCGCCTCCCAAGTAGCTGGGACTACAGGTGCCCGCCACAACGCCCGGCCATTTTTTGGTTGCAGCCGTCATTGTTGTTTGGCGGGCCTGGGCTGGATTCGAACCTGCAAGCTCAGGTGTACATGGCTGGCGCCTTAGCCCGTTGAACCATAGGCGCCGAGCCATGGTGGAGCTATTTTTAAAAATAATAGCACAAGTATAATCATAAAAATTGACTGATTCATTAATTCTGAACCATCCAACACTCATCTGGATAATACCCCTTCAGCACCTTCTGTGGCCCAGGTACTGGCCTAGGTGGGGGGTGATGAAGTAGTGGTCCTCTTCTTGGGGTTTAAAGCTTGTTCTGTGGAATAAGTAGATTTCTAAAAGTTAAATTTCAGAGGCAAAGAATGTACCAGCTTTGTAGCTTTCATTACTAGTCCCTTGGTCTGGCCCCGCTGAGACACACACTGGCCCTCACAGGCAGTTTCCCAGGCCTTGTGCTCTGGGTGAGAGCTGCTGAGGGACCCAGTGACGTGCTTGCCAGGCTGCTCCCAGTAACGTGGGCTCATGCTGGCTGAAAGTCTCCCACCTTGTGGACACTTTTCCTTTGTTTTTAAACTTTTGGACTACTTATTCTTTAATTTCTTAAGTAATTTATCCACATAAGCGTTCCGTTACCCCAGTGCCATTAGAATATAGCAATGTGGTTGATTTTTGTTTGTTCATTGTACATCTTATAACTCCCTATATCACATTTAATAATCTTGGATTGGACTTTATAATGGTGTAAAACTATGTGTACAAATCTTATTACTTTATCTGTTTTTTTCTTCTTCCTTCAATAGCTATGTGATCACCCATACTAGTGTATTGACTGGCATCCCTTTCTAGCATCTTTTAATGGGGATGAATGTATTTATTTATTCATTTATTTATTTTTTGCAATTTTTGGCTGGGGCTGGGTTGGAACCCACCACCTCCAGTATGTGGGGCTGGCGCCCTACTCCTTTGAGCCAGAGGTGCCACCAAATGGGGATGAATTTAATGCATGCTTTGCTGATAAGCAAAACTGCTCCAGGTGTAGTATTTTTAATATTACTGCTATTTATTTATTTATTTTTGAGACAGAGTCATGGAATCATCATAGCTCACAGCAACCTCAAACTCTTGGGCTCGAGAGATCTTGGTCTCAAACTCCTGAGCTGAAGCAATAGGTCTTGCCCTGGCCTCTCAGAGGGCGAAGATTACAGGTGTGAGCCACTGTGCCCGGCCGCTGCTGTGCTAATTTAATGAATTTAAGAATAGTATTTGAGAGTCACTTCTTCATTTTGTATTAAATAGGACTTTAAAAATAGTTTTTGAAAGGATGATTTGGGTTGCAATTTTTTTTCTTGTTTTGATATTTTAGAGTGAATTGGACATAGGACGTTGCGTTTTAGACCCTGTCTTCTAGTCTAGGTGGCTTATTTCTGTGGTAGGTTAGTAAAGTCCCAGAGTTAGGACCAAGCCAGGGGAGGTAAGATTTGTGTTGTGAGAGGGCGAGTGGATCTAATTTGCTGGACTGAAGGTTCATGTTTACCAGCTGGTTTCCTCGCCTTCCATAGCCCATCATCCACAAACTAGCTTGAGAACTTCCACTATTTTCTTGTTAAATTCAGAGTCAAGTTCACATTCCTGAGTTTGGAAGACAGGCCCCTCTGGTTACCCCATTATCACACCACGCTCCGTGCTGCTTTTGTCTCTGCTGTATCCGAGCAATGCATCTTGGCTGTGTGGCTCCGTTTTTCAGACAAACTTGGCCTCTCTTCCTCCCTCAGTGAACTCTCGATTATCCTCCTGGAGTTTGCTCCAACTTTGTCTCTTTCTGGAAACCCCGTGTAATTTCCCAGGTGGCCACACACACTCTCAACTTTACAGATGGTTCCCAGGCCTGACCAATGGCCCAGATCTGCTGGGGTGGGGATTGGGCTCCATTTTGCCTTACTCTGATTTAGTCATTTGGGACGGGTTTGGGATATCTGTGGGGTTTTCTTTAATCCCAGGTTTAGGCTGGGATTTTGCTAGTGACTTGGGGTTGGAGCTGTGGGCATATACAGCAGATGGGAGCTTCCCGTCTGGTACGGCAGAGCGCACCAGACAGCAGGGCTCTGACTTGAGCCTGCACCCACATCACCTGGAGGACTTGGTAAGCTTGCTGGGCCCTGCTCTGAGAGTTTCTGATTCATAGGCCAGGGCAGACCCTGAGAATGTGCGTGTCTGACTGGTCAGGGGACGCTGGTACTGGAGCGCTCTCGGAGAACCTTTGCTATGCAGAAGATAGATCCTGGGTGAGCTGGGGAGCCCAGAGGTAGCTTCCATGCATAGCTTGTGACCAGGCTTGACCCATCTGATCATCAGTCTCTGTTGACATAGCAGAGATTCATTCCTCCCAGTCTCAATACCCAGTCCCAAATTCGGCCTATTTTATTCTTTCTACTGCCTCATCTCTCAGCTGCTTATAATATAGAATCACTCAGTCTCCTCCAACATCTTAACACATTGTTGACAGGCAATTTTACCTAGAAAATATCCATGTGACCAGGTAACTCGGGACTGGTCAGCAATATGTTAGCATAGATCAAGGGTGGTCTCCTGGGGGAGAGTGAATAGAGTAATGGCTTCATGTCCTTGTTTTGGTAGCTAAGAGACTGTCTTTGAAGTAAGAATCTGTAGCTTTTCCAGAAGGACAAGATAACCCTAGTGCCTGGATTCTGATCAGTGGGAGTTTTGCCTGCCAGGCAATGTCTGCAGATGTTTTTGGCTGTCACAGTTAGGAGTGGGGATGCTATTGGATTCCTGAGTATAGAGTCCAGGGAGGCTGTTAACTGACCCACCGTGCACAGGACAGCCTCCCACAATAGTTATCTAGCCCCAGATGTGAGTCCTACTGAGAATGAGAAACTCTCCTTTAGGAGAAGAGGGTTTTAACGAGGCAGGTGGGGATTCTAAGGAGGGAGGGTGGGTGTGTGCTTTGCCCAGCCCAGCACCCCACCCTCACCGTCAGCCCTGCCTGAAGAAGCCCCTGGGCTGGGCCGTGGGGCCTGCCGGTGGCCAGGGCAGGCTGACTCCAAGGAAAACTAACCAATAATTAATAATTTGCCACAGCGGAACGTGCCTTTAAGGGCAGCATTCTTTCAACAACAAATGACTTATTGAGGGGGCTGGAGCATTTGTTGAATGATTTACTGACCTCGGCTGACCTGCTCCCATAGCCATTCAGAGAGAGCTGCTGGGCCCCAGGCTGGGATTGCTTTTTTGCTGCTGTGCTCAGCCTGTGAGAATTTCTTTTTAGGCTCAATAATGTTCCATTGTGAGGAATATTTTGTTTGTCTATTCATATGTCATATATTGGTGAATACTTGCGTTGCTTCCAGGCTTCGGCCGTCCTGAGTAGGACTGCTGTGAACATAGGTGCACAATGGCTGGCATTTCTCTTTGGCTGAAGTACGGTAGAGTGGAAATGTCGGCATAGCATGGGGAAGTGTGGACCGTGTCAGCAGGCCTTCCCAGTCTCGGCGATCTGGATTTTTATGGGAAGTTCCCTCTGCTCTTTTAGCTCTTATTTTTTGAAACATTCATGTGCACCACACCAAATGTGTTTGCTGCCAGGGCCAGGTTGTTTGTGGGTCTTCCTTGGGTGACTTTGGACATGAGGGTAGGTACTAGGGATTTTTGATAGAAGCCACATCAGATTGCCTATGGATTCAGAGAAGGAGTGGTTTGCTGGAGAGAGAAGTCAGAGAGGGCTCCAAGAAAGAGCTAGAAGTCCAAGCAGGGGACAGTTAAGTCTGATAAAAGAGAAGGAGGCACAGAAGTCACTCATTGCTGGTGAGAATGCAAAATGGTGCAGCCACTTTGTAAGTCTGGTGGTTTCTTACAAAATAGACTTACTCTTGATGTGCAATCTGATCTTCGAATTTGAGCTGGTATTTATCTGAGTGAGTTTAAAACGTATGTCCCCACACAGAAACCTGCACATAGATTCTTGTAGGGGCTTTATTCATCAATTGCCAGAATCTGCAAGCAACCAAGGTGCCCTTAGGTGGTGAATGGCTAAGTAAACTGTGGTAGGTTCAGACCATGAAATATTATTCAGAAGCCATAAAGCCATGGAAAGACCTGGAGGAGTGTTAAATGTGTTTTATGAAGGGAAAGAAGCCAATCAGAAAATGCTGCCTGCTGTAATATTTCAACTATATGGCATTTTGGAAAAGGGAGAACTATGGGAAGAGGAAAAAGATCAGCGTCTGCCTGGAGTAGGGGGCGAGGGAGGGATGAACAGGTGGGGCACAGGGGATTTTTATGGCAAGGAAACTGCCCTGTATGATACTGAGGTGGTGGGTATGTGTCCTCATACATTTGTCCAAACCCATAGAATATGGGACACCGTGAGTGAACCCTGAATAAACTGTGGTCTTTGGGTGACAATGGTGTGTCAGTGTTTGTTCATATGTGTGTATGTGGGGAACAGGGGAATTCTCTGTACTTTTTTTTTATTTTGCTGTGAACCTAAAACTTCTTAAAAAAAAGTAAAGACCCTTTTCTCCACATCCACGCCAACATCTCTGGTTTTGCGATTTCATCATGTGGGCTATCTTACTGGAGTTAGATGATATCTCAAGGTAGTTTTGATTTGCATTTCTCTGATGATTAAGGATAATGAGCATTGCTTCATGTGTTTGAAGGCCGTGTGCCTGTCTTCTTTAGAGAAGTTTCTTTTCAGATCTCATAGTAAACGAGAAAATCTCATGAATGTTATGTCAATCAGGTTGATAAAAATACCTCAGATTACATGTGAAGCCCGCACACTGTACCCCATGATTGAACTAATGTACACAGCTATGATTCAATTAAAAAAAAAAAAAGTAAAGTCTATTAAAATTTAAAACAAAACCCAACAAACTACAACCAGGAGGTGAAGGTAGAGTAGCAAGGTGTGTTCAGGGTACAAGTGGGGAGCCCGCCTAGGTGTGAGGCGGGGTTCTTGTTGGGACACGTGAAATCTGGGACTGGAAAAGCAGGTTGGGGCTCCTGGTGGGCTGGGTGTGCTCCCACTGGTGGGGCTGGAGCATAAGGCTTGGCAGCAAGCTGAGGCAGGCGACACATCTCCTGGGCTGGAGCAAATGCAGGCTTATTTCCCAAGGGCTGATAAACTTTGAGCAATCTGGGATTTAGATAACTGAGTAAATTGTATCGGTTGTTTAGCCTTGAGTAGGCATCCTTTTAATTAAAAAGAAAAAGTGAATTACAGGTTCACATGCATGTTATTTAGCGTCCAGAATAATTCTTTGCCCCTGTAAGGAACATCTGACCCTTGAGCAACATGGGTTTGACATGTCAGGGTCCACTTAGCTTTGGATTTCCTTTGCCTCTGCCACCCCTGGAACAGCAAGACCAACTCTTCCTCTTCCTCCCCCTCAGCCCACTCAACATGAGGATGGTGAAGATGAAGACCTTTATGAGGATGCACCCTCACTTCAGGAGTAATATTTTCTCTTCCTTCTGATTGTCTTGCTAATAGTTTCTATTCTCTAGCTTATTTTATTGTAAAAACACAGCATATTATACATATAACTCACAACATATGTGTTAATTGACTATGTTATTGGTAAGGTCAATGGTAGGGCTATTAGTCATTAAGTTTTTCAGGTGTCAAAAGTTACATGTGTGGATGGGTGCCCTGTAGCTCAGTGGTTAGAGTGCCGGCCCCATGCACCAGGGGGCTAAACAAACAAAAGAAGAAGAAAAAAAATTATATGTGGATTTTTGACTGCATGGGAGATTGGTGCCCCTGACTTAACCCCTGCATTATTCAAGAGTCAGCTGTATATTCCAATCCATGCTTTTTGGGGCACAAATTCAAATGGCTGGTATCACGTGCTTGCTTTGTTAGACAATCTTCTTTCTTAGTCACATGAGGGGGTACCTTGAACTTGGAAGCAAATGCTGTGTCATATCTTTGGAGGATGAGGTTTAATCGTTTAGAATAAAGCCTTTGATTTGAACAGGCACTAATTGCCGGATTTTCAGAGGAGAGTCAACATCAGATATTTATGGGCTTAGGAAGGATCTTGTGGACAATGAACTCTTACCTGGGAGGTGGCCATGAGGGCTAACTCTAGGGTAGAGAGTCTCTGGTTAATACATGATTCTTAACTAGTTGCAATGAAGAGTGCTTTAATCCTCGCTTGAGTCAATCACGTTGAGTCGGGTAGCAGAAATATCTGACTGGCATACCCTTATTTTATTTTCTTACTAAATTATGGACACATGGCAAACATGTCTTTTATATGAAGAGGACTCGGGCAGTTAACCATGTACAGTAGCCGAAGATTCTCAGTGTTGACTGCAGTGTGGGGGAAGTGTCAGGGAGACACTGATAAGCCTAGGATGTGTGAAGTGGGGGAACAGGGAAACAGGAAGGCTGGGATGAGCCAGAGAAAGGCCTTGAAGCTCTGGGATAGGAACTCTCCGAGATGCAGGTGGCATGGTGGGGAGCCATATAGAGCTCAAAGCAGAGGGAATGGAGGGGTCTGGGGACCCCAGGCAGGGAGGCGAATAAGGTCTATGCTGTGGGTGTTCTGATCTCACACTGGATCCATTGCAGCATCCTTGCCTGGGTGAGAGTTGAACTTGAGGGTATGGAGAATAGCCGTTTAGGGCTGCAGAGCACGGGGTGAAGATTAAGGTAATCAGGCATGGTGTTCTCTCCTTGGAGCGAGTCATGGGAAACTGCGAGGAGGGTGTCTCTAGTGAACCCAAAGCATTTTGTTTCTTTTGCGTTTGCTCCCTGGGTATGCAGGTTTGGGATCTGAGTGGAATTGCTGGGGTCTTGGAGGAGAAACCTTGCTGGCAGTGGGCTACACCAGCCCTCCCCCACGCAGCGTGGCCAGCACTCAGTCGCTGGGTAGAAAATGCACATTTGCACCCATCTGTATCATTTCACCATCTTCCAGAAACCCCTTTGCTGTTTCCAGGCTAGGAACCAATGCCTTTAGGGAGCCTTTACTTTTACAGACTTCTCTTTAACTGAGGATTGCTTTGTTTGATACCATAAACTACTGATAAAATAGGGGATTTTTGGATGGCATGTTTATTCATGTGACATGTGTTTAGCAGCAAACAACACATAAAAACCACTGTCCTTATGGACCATTGATGCTTTGAAGGAAAACATCATTAAAAAAAAGGTGAAACGTAATAGGCTTTCAAATAGTGACAGGTGTTGAGTAGGAAATTCAATTAAGGACTACGGCAGAGTGGGCCTTATGGGAGGGTTAGTGTGGTCTTTTCTGGATTCACCGTGAAGGTTTTGCTGATGGCTTAGGTGTGTGTGACATGAGAGCTACAAAGTGTGGGTGACCCTCAGGGTTTTCTTTTTTTTTCTTAATCTGAGATGTGACTGCTGATAACAGGGAGGGAAAATGGTGGGAGGAATAGGGTTTTCTGAGGAAGATGAGGACAATCTGTTGTGGACAATCTTTAATTTATATGATACCCAAGATGAGGTGTTACACGGGAGGTAGTGATGAGTCAGGAGCACTCAAGGCCCGTAGGCACCAGGTGTTGTTTTTTAAAGCAAAATTATGACCATTTTTTTTTTGTCTCTTTATGTTTACTATCCAAGGGTTTACAAATGGAAATTATACAGACATGATATGACCATCATTTTGGAAAATTATTTTATATATATTAAAGCTGTTGAAACACCAGATTGAGAGGAAAACATCTACTACCATGGGAAATTCTCTGTGTAGTGCCATGTAGAAAGTAAAATATCCAGTTCTGTTTATAAAAATTCCATTTCCACCAAAATCCACAGGACGGTGTTGTACACATCTGGAAGGAACACTTAATCTTTTGTTTATATGGAGACTTGTCTCTGCAGATACTGAGTGGAAACTTTACAAAGCATCATTTCTTAGGAACGGTTGGCTGTGTGCTAACCTTTATCCTGTGCAGGTATGGAGAGTGTGAAAGGCCTTATCAGACGTTTTACTTGGAAATGCAGGAAGGACAGGAGCAGCACCGGAATTGAATGAAGAACGAAAGGCATTAGGACTTAGGGATGCTCCAGTGTTAGGAGCTCAGGGTTTAGGTGGGGATGTGAACCAGCAGGCAGTGTTTTAAGAAATGCGATAGAAGCTCGGCGCCTGTGGCTCAACGGGCTGAGGCGCCAACCACGTACACCTGAGCTCGCAAGTTCGAGTCCAACCTGGACCCACCAAACAACAATGGTGGCTGCAACCAAAAAAATGGCTGGGCGTTGTGGTGGGCGCCTGTAGTCCCAGCTACTTGGGAGGCGGAGGCAGGAGACTCACTTGAGCCCAAGAGTTGGAGGTTGCTGTGAGCTGTGATGCCACCGCACTCTATCCAGGGCGACAGCTTGAGGTTCTGTCTTAAAAAAAAAAAGAAAGAAAGAAATGCAATAGATGGGTGTTTTAATTCCTGGTACCAGAGCTTTAGTTCTTTACTACTTTGTGACTTCAAAATAGATAATTTTCATGGAAGGAAGCATTGAGGCCATGTAGTTACATATCTTCTGTGTATCCAGAATGTCTCTTTTTAGATTGTATAATAGTATCCTGAATCCATGGGGGGATAAGTTCCAAGACACCCCCCCAACCATGGAAGCCTAAAGTCTCAGATGCTACTGAATTCTAAATATGTTATGTTTTTTTCCTACAGATACATAGCTATTATAATTTTTTTTGTTTCTTTTTGAGAGAGAGTCTCAAGTTGTTGCCCTCAGTAGAGTGCCGTGGTGTCACAGGTCCCAGCAACCTCAAACTCTTGGGCTTAAGCGATCCTCTTGCCTCAGCCTCCCAAGTAGCTGGGACTACAGGCGCTCATGACAATGCCTGGCTAATTTTTGCTTATAGTCATCATTTGTTGTTCGGTGGGCCCAGGCTGGATTCGAACCCGCCAGCCTTGGTGTATGTGGCTGGTGTCCTAGCCGCTTGAGCTATAGTCTCTGAGCTGTAAAATTTAATTTATAAATCGGTCACATACAAGATTAACGGCACTAATAATAGAACAGCTATACTGTTCACAATTTCACATTCCTGCCCTACGTCTTAGCAACCTCAGTATATGATTTAAATTTTTATCTTTTTTTCTTTCAACTTACAAGTCAAAAACATTCACCTTTTCACTTAAAGGATGCCCTTTAGGGCTTTTCTTTTTTCTTTTTTTTTTTTTTTTTTTGAGACAGAGCCTCAAGCTGTTGCCCAGGGTAGAGTGTCGTGGCATTACAGCTCACAGCAACCTCCAATTCCTGGGCTCAGCGAGTCTCCTGCCTCTGCCTCCCAAGTAGCTGGGACTACAGGCGCCCGCCACAACGCCTGGCCATTTTTGTTTGGGTTGCAGCCGTCACTGTTGGTTGGCGGGCCCGGGCTGGATTCGAACCTGCCAGCTCAGGTTTACATGGCTGGCGCCTTAGCCCGCTGAGCCACAGGCGCCGAGCCCCTTTAGGGCTTTTCTTTGGCATATCTGAATGGCCAGCATCACTGCTCTTCCACTTTGTGGGCATGTTTAAGTCACACGGGGGTTACTTGAATGCTGCATTACCGTAACAGTCAGTCTGGGAGTGGAGAGAGCTACTAAGGGACGAACGGTGGGGAGTGGACACATTGCGCAAAGGGAGATTCCCATCCTGGGTGGGACGGCGGCGATTTCCTCATGCTACTCAGAAAGGCACGCAAATTAAAGCTTAGGCACTGTTTATTTCTGGAATTTCCCATTTAATATTTTCAGTCAACCGTGGGTAACTGAACCTGCAGAAAGCAAAACTTGCAGGAGGGGGAATGACTGTCTGTTGTTAGGAAACAGGAGCAAACTTTTTTTTTTTCAAGGCAGATCCTGAGCTTATGGCTTTGGCCATCACCCTCGTGAGTCTGAGCACAGACTTGCCTTCCCACTGGCCTCGTGGATCCCATGTTTCCAGGGATGAGTCCAGGGATGACAGAGAAGGGATCTTCTCTCTCAAATCTGTTTTAGATGCTGCTTCGTTCTGTTAAAGATGGTGGTGCTTTTTTTCTTTTATAGACAGTAATTTCAAGGTCATGTAAATGAATAACCATTTAAAATAGTTTTATTAGGCCTGGCTTCTGAAGAACATTGAACTTGACCATTAACAGAACAGTCTTGATTCAGTGAGTATCGAGTAATTAAATAATATTTTAGTTCCATCTTGGGCAGTTGTTATAAAAACGTCGGGAAGGAGAAAGAAAAAGAGAACCATCCAGGTCCTATCCAGTGTCCAGGAGATGGTTTATGCTCGGGGAGAGACATGACAGGGAAAAGGGGAGAGAGAGAAAGAGAAACGGAGGGGATTTAGCAACCGCCAAATAGGTTAGCTTTTATTTCCTTCTCCCTTCTCTTGCTTGTGTATGTGGGGAATGAGAAGTTCATCGAAATTTAGAACTTGGTCAGGATGAGTGAGGAAGAGCCAGGACATTGGAGTCTGGATCTGATGTTTTACCATGGTACTTTGGTAAACCACTCTTCAGAACTTTCTAAATTATTGGGGGAGGGGAACCCCCGAAAGTCAACAAAAACAATAAATCAAACATCAAACCTCTCTAATAACTCTTGTCTAAGAGAGCCTCTTCCACCTGCTGGAAGTGATGCTGTAGGCTTTTGCTTAATCGAGTAACCGTATCCATCAGTGTTCTTAGAGTTTTTCTAATGGAGCCCAAATATGGTTCCGTGGGAGCTGTGACAATGGCTGGTACTATTTGTTGGAACTTAGGAGTGATGTCAGGATGGTGGCTGTCCGGCTCTTGGAACTTTGTCGTGTTCAGGCCGTACCAGTTGATTGTCTCAGTACCTGTGGAAGGTGTTACCTCCAGGTCTTCTGTTGCCCAACACCTTGTATGGAGAGAAATTATACACAAAACTGGAAAGTGGCAAAGTCCAAACTCCGTCACCTTCTGGCTGAGGCATGCTCAAACACAATTTCAAAGAAGGCTTTTCAGCACAGTATCCTCAATGCAAGTCCCAGGGCTAAGAACTTGAACTTAGAAAAATGACAGAATAAGTGGTAAATAGGCTTTCAAGTCTGTTTGGTGGTAAAGTTCATGGATTTATACTTTTTTTGGAAGGAAATTGAGATGGAGGGATATTTAGTGACTAGCAGAAGTCATGGAGGTGCTGAGATCATAGAAATAGAAGGGAGAATGACAGAGGGTGGGGGGACCGGGGGTCCGCAGTGCCGTTGCTGGGAGTAGAATCCAATCTTCCAGTTTTCTGGACCAGGGAGGGTTCATTAGAGGTAACAATCTAAATCTCATTTTCTGTTCCTGCTTCCCTAGTGATCCACAGATACTTATTTATTCAGCAAGTATTCCCTGAGCACCTCCTTTTTGCTCATACAGTATTCAGGAGAAAGCAGTCAGTAGGAGGAACACCGTCTCTGCCTTCATGGGTTGTTGTCTGGCTTGGGAAGTTCTTTACTCTGGCATAATCAGTAACATCGTCTTTATCTCTGGACTATCTCTGCATATTAATAATTATCATTTAAGCCAGGCATGGTGGCTCACACCTGTAATGGGAGGCCGATGTGGACCTGCGTAAGAATGAGACCCTGTCTCTACTAAAAATAGAAAAACTAGGCTCGGCGCCTGTGGCTCAACGAGCTGGGGCGCCAGCCACATGCACCTGAGCTGGCAGGTTCGAATCCAGCCTGGGCCCGCCAAACAACTATGGTGGCTGCAACCAAAACATGGCCGGGCATTGTGGCGGGTGCCTGTGGTCCCAGCTGCTTGGGAGGCGGAAGCAGGAGACTTGCTTGAGCCCAGGAGTTGGAGGTTGCTGTGAGCTGTGATGCCACGGCACTCTATTCAGGGTGACAGCTTGAGGCTCTGTCTCAAAAAAAATAAATAAATAAAAATAAAAATAGAAAAACTAACTGGCATTGTAACAGGTGCCTATAGTCTAAGCTACTCAGGAGACTGAGACAATAGGATTGCTTGAGCCCAAGAGTTTGAGGTTGGGGCGGTGCCTGTGGCTCAGTGAGTATGTCGCCGGCCCCATATACTTAGGGTGGTGGGTTCAAACCCAGCCCCAGCCAAACTGCAACAACAAAAAAAATAGTGGAGTGTGTGGCGAGTGCCTGTAATCCCAGCTACTTGGGAGGCTGAGGCAAGAGAATAGCCTAAGCCCAAGAGCTAAAGGTTGCTGTGAGTTGTGATGTCACAACACTCTACCGAGGGTGACAAAGTGAACCTCTGTGTCAAAAAAAAGAGTTTGAGTTTGCTATGAGCTTTGATGACATAGCATTTTACCTGGGGTGACAGAATGAGACTCTGTCTCAAAAAAAAAAAAAAAATTATCATTTAAATGATTCATAATGGATAATGACAATTTTTTTTTTTTTTTTTTGCAGTTTTTATCCGGGGCTAGGTTTGAACCTGCCACCTCTGGCATATGGGGCTGTCGCCCTACTCCTTTGAGCTATAGGCACTACCCTGGATAATGACAATTTTAGTTTTTTTATGTGAAAAGAATCCCTAAAGATTTGGAAAAAGTTTTTTGTACTGCACAGTTACTGTCTTTTTCTTTCATAATGGTTTATAGAGCGATACTTTGAGATTATATAAATGTCTTATCAAACTGTCAGCCACTAGTTTATTTCTTACCCATTGCTTCTTCTCTGAGAGCATCCTCCTTTGCCCCCCACTATTTTTTGTCTCAGTAAGGATTTGTGGATTATGATTCACTGCTGTCATTATTTGTTTTTAATTTATTCCAGATTCATCTAGTGCGACCCCTTCAAGCTGGTTCCATTTTTCATTCTCATGATTCTTTGAATATCTCCTTATTTTATGGCACAAAAGGATATTCAAGGCTCACCTTGTACTTTCTCTGCCCTGGCCTTGGAATCAGCTATTTCTTTTTTTTTTTTTTTTTTTTTTTTTGTAGAGACAGAGTCTCACTTTATCGCCCTGGGTAGAGTGCCGTGGCGTCACACTGCTCACAGCAACCTCCAGCTCTTGGGCTTAAGCAATTCTCTTGCCTCAGCCTCCCGAGT
>CAUYON010159558.1:0-14692 GCA_963573935.1 Arctocebus calabarensis | reverse complement strand
ACCAAAAAATAGCTGGGTGTTGTGGCGGGCCCCTGCAGTCCCAGCTACTTGGGAGGCGGAGGCAGAAGAATCGCTGGAAGCCAGGAGTTGGAGGTTGCTGTGAGCTGTGATGCCACGGTACTCTACCCAGGGTGACAGCTTCAGTCTCTGTCTCAAAAAAAAAAAAAAAAAGAAATCATATTCATGAACAACCAGTGAATCATAGAAAACAAATGATTCCACTCTGCAGCAGAAGCTCTTCAGTAGCTTGTGTGGGTGGTAAGGACTTGTTGGAGGATGGTCTGTGGGCACTGGATGCAACAATAGTCATTGGGAGGATTATAATGCCCGTATTCCCTGTATCTTTAAATTGTACTTTCCACTCAAAACACAGGAACTTCGCAGTTAATTTCTCTCTGAGCTATATAAAAACCCAGTCCACTTCTCTCCATTTCCTCAGACACAATCCTAGACTAAGCCACCCTCTTCCCTCAATGGATTGCCAAATTGTTTTGGAAATAAATTCCCTGCTTTCATTCTTTTCATCTGAGGAGTGGATTTCACCAAAGTGATCTTTAAAAAGGGTAAAACTATTCAATCACTCTTGCTTTTAAAACGAGTGTCTTCTCTTTGCAAAAAGAATAACAATTTAGTCTAAACCCTTAATTGTGCAGAAAACCCTACACCTTCCTGCCTCTGCCTCCCCCGTGCCCTCACCCCTGAAGGTTCTGTGTCCCTGCATCTTCTAGGCATTGCTGGCCTCCCTTCTGTCTTTTAGGAGTCCAACATTCTCCTAGCTCTGGTGTTGACATCATTTTTTTTCTCCTGTAGACTTTTGAATGGCTGCCTTCTTTGCATATGTTTACATTGCTGGTAAAATGCATCCTGGTAACTAGGAGCCTTTCCTAATATCCTTGACTAATGTAACATACCCCTGGTCCCATCACTCATTTCCTTCAACAAGAATATAAACTCCCCACAGGCAAGAATTACAGCCATCTTGTCCACTACTTTATCCTTAGGGCTTAACATACGGGCGGAACTTAATAATTACTTAGTGCTGGCAATAGACAAAGTGTTTTTGATTAAAATAGAAAGCAGGAGAATCGGCAGGCCCGGACTCCCACATTAAGAGATGTTAAAAGCTGGAATTGAGGCATAACCCCTGCAGGGTGTTGTTAAAACCCTGAGTATTTACCTGGAGATGATGGGACACATTGTCATTGAAATATTAGTGGTACTGCAGACCAGGTAAGTAAGTAGTCACCTAATAATGGTCTGAAAAAATGGAACCGAAGTGAGATGTTTTTGAACAGGAACAGAGAAATAAATGAGAGATAGATGCAGGAACTTGTCTGTGCTTTTCGTTTGGGGATTTGTCCAACAAAGAAAAAAACATGAAGTGAAAGACCAGCAGGCTTCTAGAAAGATTACCGGACTAATAATTAAGGCAACCTTAAATTTCTTAAAAATTCCTTAATTTTCAAGAAATGTAGCCACAGGAGTAGCAGAATAACACCACAGCTTAAGTGGGAAGACCAGGAAGGGGAGTCATGAACTTGTTCAGTGACCTTGAGCCAGTCCCTCTTATCCCTGAACTCTGGTTTTCATCTATGTAGAATGAGGGCTGGCTTAGTGACACACAGAGTCTTCCCTACTCTGACATTATAGGAGCCTATAGACTTCCCGCAGAAGCATTCCTCAAATGTAAATGAAAGATTTGTGGAGCCTGGAGAGCCTTCCTCAAAGTCTATAGGGAGAGAAAACCAAGAAAAAGGTGATCATATGCCAGGCAGTCTCTCCAAGGTACAAACTTGGATGAATGTGGCGGTAACTACTGTGGGACTGTCCTGTTTATTTTGTCAGCTCTGTAGGGGATATATGAGGAATGTTAAAATGTGTGTGCGTATGTGTATGTGATGTACTTGTGTTTTCATGCCTATGCAGTTTTTATCTTTTATGATATTAGTTTGATCTTTGAAAATTAACATTTGAAAGGCTTTTAAAAAATACAATAGAACGTCTGTAATTTGACCACCCATGGGACTGTAGCAAATTGCTCAACATATGGAGGTGGTCAACATAAGGAACTAGGCCTGCTCACCTGATTGATAGATGTGGTGCATGTCTGGTCTGTGAAAATTAGGTCAAGGTAAGGAGGTGGTCACTGTAGGGAGGTGGTCAACTATGGAGGTTCTGTGTGCTTGATAAGCATCTCAATCATACCTCCTAAGGCTCTCAATTGGGACAGAAGCTGCAAAATCTTTGTCTTGTTTGCAACAGGCATTACTATCTTAATGTAGGTTATCGATTCTAACTCAGGCCTAAAAGGAATAGAAAGCTAGTGGATGAAGTTATGTGCTTCACCCTTCTTTCTTTTTTTCTGATGTATTTGAGTGCATCAAAGAAGCGACTAATTTTCTAGCACTAACTCTGATATGCCCCAGCATTTTGGAGAATCTATCCATCAAGGATTTCAGGTTAGATTCCAACAGGCAGTGACTGAGTCTGACAAGCAAAATGAGTGATTGCCTTTTTGAAGAATTCCACAAAGGGGAAGCATCTGGTGTGGGATGAAATGAGGTTTGCTATTGGAAACACGTTCTCACGAAGACATCTGACTACCAATGTTTTGATGATATTAGAAACGGACATTGAAAAATTCTCTCTTTATCAAATATGTTTCTTCCTTCCTCTGTATAGGATAGAACTGAACTAAGAGAAGCCTGGGGTGTTGGCCTTATCCTAATCCAATATGCAAACCTCACTATGCTTTCATTCCTCATGGTCATTTCCCAAAATAGGTTCCAGAAAGTAAGCGTGAAATTATTAGCAAGTGTGCCTCTCTGTACAAAGGTTAGAAAATGAAAAGCCAAAGCAAAATATGTTTGCTGTTAATTAGTTAAGCAGATCCCTAATCTTTTTTCTTTTCTGCATTTAGACAGTATTTTTTACACACATAGATGAAACGTTCAATCTCCCATGTGTCAACAAGAAAAACCAAACTCTGTAAAGTAAAAATGTTTATCCTGAGCTGAATGTGTGTGACCAGCCTGAAGCACATAGCTTCACCAAGAGGTTCTGAGAAAATGTGCCTGTGGTAGCCATGTTAGAGTTTGGTTTTATAATAATTCATAGAGACAGGAATGACATGTAAGATCTTAAGTCAATCCAGGGAAGATCTACCTTTTGGCCCCCAAAATTGAAACATCTTGATTCTGTGGGAGGGAGCTTATAGGTTACAGGTAGGTTTAAAGATGCTTTATTTTGTGATTGGCTAAAGAAGTGAAGCTCTATCTAGAGCGGTGGTTCTCAACCTTCCTAATGCCACAGTGTATTTTCATTGTTAAAAAGGGGTCATGACCCACTGGTTGAGAACTGTTGATGTAAAGGATTGGAATATTTTAACTTAAGGAAGTCTGTCAGAGACAAGCCACCTGGCGTTTATAAACTCAATTTACTACTAAGTAAATTGATAGCCTATAGTTGTGGTTTAAGATTCATCTTCTGAGGCCTTAATTAGGCCTTTTAGTGATTTAGTACCTTATTGTTACAAAGAGTAAGTCCAAAAGCAAGGAGTTCTGACCCTTCTTCTCAGCAAATGAGCTTTGAGATTTTTACAGGATCCCCTTGGCCAAGAGGGAGTCCATGCAGTCAGCTGGGGGAAGAGGGCTTAAGATTTTATTTCAGTTCACACATGTGAAGAAACTTAGAATATTTCACCCCAAAATATACTTATTTGGCATAACTGAAAATGGTTTTTCAAAGGGAATGCAGAAATAGCCGTGAAAAGCTCTCTCTTGTGGGGGAGATTTGAATCTGTGGAAGAAATTTGCATTAGTCAAGTAAACAGTAGCCTTTCACTGTGGCTCCCTTACCTGCTTCATCAAGATCTAGGAAAGATTAACTCACAGGAAAAAAGAGACTCAAAGTCTGATAGTTTTTTAAAGGTCTGACAGAGAAACTTTCACCAAGGGGTCACATCTGTTCTTTCTGAGGGCAGCATGGATTCCGGAGAGATGTTCATTACCTATAAGAGAGTGTAGCCTCTGCTTGTCAGGCTTTCCTCCTTCATTCTCCCAAAACTGTGATGTCATCTTCCCAATCCCACCCTAAAGCCCCAAACTCCTTTTGAACTTTGAACTTTCCTTCACATGAAAAGAACAAATAGGAACACACATACGCACCCGTTAATATCTGGTCAGAGACAAGCAATGCCAAAAGACAGATTCTGTTAAGTGGAATGCAAGGGGGGTTAAAGGGTTGTTAATGAATGTTACAAGCATAGAAATTCGTCTGATTCAGATGATTTAGAAATATTTTATGAAAAATTCAAATTTGAGCACAGACTTAGGGTAAGAGTAAGTCATTCATGAGTGGACATTCATTAAGTTGGGAGCAAATGCAAAAGGTCAGAAACAGCAGGTACTATTTGCAGAAAAGCAAGTGGTATCGTGCAACAGTGGTATATATGTAAGTGAAAGAGTTATTAAATTTGAGAATATAGTAGGTTGTGAATATGTAAAATATATAGATTGGGGATTACGAATTTGACTTCTCAAGTATATAAACCTTTTGTTATAGGATTCAGTATGCCATCAACTCAACTATCCAGTCAAATCCTGTACCTCTGATAAAGCCTTTCCAATTATTGTAGTTTACAATGCTATCTCTCTACTGTGACCCTCTTAGTATCTGTCAACCTAAAATAATCAAAAAGGTAAGGATCTAGTTTAAAGAGAGTTTATTCAAGTGCAAATTGTGAGGATGTCTGCTCAGGAAATAGAAGCTTGGGATCATTTATATAGAGAAAATTTAGAAGAAGCTTAACAGAATGTCAACTTCTTTCTATCTGCAGCATAAGGCTTAGTGCATAGTTACAGATGGTCTTTTTCTTTCAAGTAAGGTATATTTAACATTCCCACACTGAAGGTGTAACCATCGTGGGGTCTTTTGCACCTTTTGGTCTGAATTAGGTACAGGACAATAAGGGAGGCAGTTAATCTCTAACAAGAATCAGTAACTGAAGAGGTGAAGGTCTGGTGTCTCCTGGTCATTTGCAGAATAATAACAATGGAGACGAAAGATTCATAATCTAAGAAGCAGAAGTTACAACTATGTGTATCTGACTCAGCTCACAGTTTTGTTTCTCTCAAGTCTTAAAGTGGTTTTGAGGGTCCGATAGCTTTTAAACTTTATTTTCACATATCCAATATTGAGTTTTCCCTTAATTACAAATATTTTTCTCAATTTCTACCTACTTCATTTGTGTTCATCATGTATCTCACATGAAAATCCAAAGGCTTTGACATTAATATTGAACCCTTTATGCACATTCTGTTCTTGTTGCCGGACAGAATCAATATCTTTCCTACAGATTAAGCAAAGCAAGTGAGATTGTAATTGTCAGACTGTCATTGTTTTGATTTGGCCATTGTTTTGATTTGGCCTCAAATATTATAGAGGCAGTCACTGGGTTATGAACAAGATAGCTTCTGTAGGTTTGCTCTTAAGTTGAATTTGCATGTAAGTTGGAACAGGTACTTTATCTATTACCTATAACAACCTCCATTGATAAGTGTGAGTTGTATGTAAGTTGAGTGTTTCTAACTCCAGGACTGCCTACATTAAAAACAGAGTTTGGCTCAGTTTAGGTTAAGCACTTAATAAACATACTGCTGATTATTATATCATGAGGGAAAAAAATATGTCCAAATCAAAACAATGACAGTCTGACAATTACAATCTCACTTGCTTTGCTTAATCTTTAGGACAGATATTGATTCTGTCCAGCAATAAGAACAGAACATGCATAAAGGGCTCACTTATGTACACTACAGTCACATGCATTCTACTATGTGGTCAGAAATCTATATTAGCAGAGAGCCAGCAATGCATCAAATATGCTGTTAATTTCACTCACAGCAGAGGTTCTGCACTTTGATGAGGACCACTTAAATTTAATAGAGAAGCAAGCTGCCGTGTGCCTGGTCTAAAACCAGAAAGTGGCCCAAAAGCCGGGAGACAGATTTATGTGACATGCACAGAATGTGATATGTGCTTCTCAGCCAACGGAGCAGATTTTTGGCCAGAACCTGATGAGCTGAAATGGCAATGTGGGAAAGGCCCTCCAGCATGGTGTGCAAGAGCAGACAGGCTCCTTTTTCATACATGGCCCAGAAAAAGGACAATACTCATTTTAGAGAGTTGATAAAGGTGTAAAAAAATAATTTATCCAATACAGCAGCCCTATGCAGACACCAAGGCTACTGGGGGACCTGCAGGGGAGCGTGCAGCCTGCCAAGGCAATTGTCAGAAATGGTTGGTGAGAGTTAGATGCTGTGGAAGCAGGGATATTTTCCATGACTTGGCATTTGGAACCTACCCTTGGCATTTGGAAGTTCGAAGACCAGCGGCAATGGCTGAACCAATTTTCAAAGGAAGGACAAGAACTATATTATCTATAATTTATTTGACTTTAAAGACAACCTTTGATTTTTAAGGGGATTCACAAGGAATGATGTTTTCTCTGTAAGGGAAATTGCCTTTGAGCTTGTGCACTGCAGATATCTCTAAAGATGAGCATGAAGATTGAAATGACAGTGAAGGCTCATCACGAACTGTCTTGATTAGGTAAATTCTGATCCTATTTGTGTCAAGCCATAGCAGTGTGACTGTGACGCAAAGACAAGACTGATCAGTTTAACAGGGTTATGCAACTGGAACAGGGTTCTCAGACCCCATCACTAGTTAACGGAATAATAGACTTTTCCCCTAATACTAGAGAAGGTTAAAAACTATTCTATCAACATCTGCACAGCAGCTATTGAAATGCTTGTCCCCAAATTGCAACCAGAGTGAGGATGGGTTAAACAAGTGATGATGTCTGGAACTTTGTCCCAAATCAAACTGTATTAGCATTGTTTTAGGAACAATCAGATTATTGATGTGAATGCAACTGAAAGTACTATAATCTTTATTCTCATCTTGCAAAGTGTGTGTGTGTGTATACTTAGAAAATATAATTATTATAGTAACCAATAAGCACTCAAACCTTCCCAGTGTTTAGCAGATGGGTATAGCCTATCAGCACTAGATACATAACAATTGAACAGTCTAATCCTTTTGCACATCTAGACTCCTGAAGATGAAATTGAAATAATTATAGGCACAACTTAGGTCTGACCACAACCTTAGTTACTGTAATAGAACTATCCTTAGAGAATGAGGTCATATACTAAAGTAATCCTAACAGCTGCTGTGCTGTGTGTTCATAGTCCAAACATGTTGGGTGGTACACCAAACATTAGATCATTAATGGATTTTATCAATGATTAGTTACCAATCATAATTTGACACCAATTATTTAGCAATAACTACCAATTATTTAGGAAACTACATATTATTATACTATATTATTTTTGATCTATTCAACAACCATAAATGTTTTTCCTTACACATAAAATTACTGTCTTATTATTTATTGTTATTTCTTGCATCAGTGACATCAGATATAAGGGCATTTGCATTTAAAATGTTGATAAGATCCTTCAGAAGCCATTGTAATTGATTCTTTCTTACATCCTGTTATCAGCAAACAGTAGAATAATACATCCTTCTCCAATATAATGTCCAAGTTCAATGAGTTCAATGGGATGTTCTAGCATTAACAAATTTTTAAATATGAGTATTAAAATGAGGAGACTAGATACCAGATTATAGTACAATGCTTGATAAAATTCTTCTTGTTCTTGTTCATATCTTTCTAGGAACTATGAATTCTAATCAAATCGTGACCAAAATGCCCTTTCAGTACTCTTTACAGGCTTAATTGTTATCTTTTCTGTGGCAAAACATACTGAATGAGAATTTGGGTGAGGAAACTATGTAGAATGAGATTCTTTTAACTATACTTTAGTGCAAACGCTACGGAAATTTAAATTCCCTTACAAATGTGATTATTTACATCCCAAATCCACTATCATTAATGAAGATATTTTCTAGTGATGTTAGTGTGGAATCCATAAAGGATAAAATTATAATTGCAAACAGTGGCACTCAACCATGTTCAGCCAATGAGCAACTGAGAAAGACATGCATGCGGGCTAGGTTTCCCATTCCAAGAACATTCTAAAATACAGATAGCATGTGATATCAGAATGCATGTGTGAATGCTCCCATCCTGAGTTATTGCTCATTCTGGCTTGTTCTATGACTGGGAATATGTAATTTTACCCTTTTTTAGTGTTACTTTGTCTCTTTGTAGTTTGTCTACTGGTTTTCAAAAAAGCAGTTCTGATTTAAATGAAATATAAATGTAGTCAAAGATAACCAGCATAATAAATATTTATAATGCCACCTCTTTTTTATAATGAAGAAATGTGACAACTTGACTCATACTAAAAAAAAAAAGAAAATATTCCTAAGGGAGATGACAACATGTTCTCAGTTCCAACATTGCTCTAAATAGAAAAATGGACAGAGCTCTGCGCTGATTTTCATTCCAGCCAACTGTACAACTGGGGGAGGATTCAGATATGATGTAAAAGAGGATGAAAAGACACTGATTCCACTTAATGATTTTTACATTGAACAGTTCAGATGTTTAACCATGCAAGGTGGATTTGGAAACCTAAACGTCATTAAAAAGATAATCTGACTATGTATCATCAACACATCATTGCTAAATAAAAAGATCCATTTATTTTCTTTATAAAAATCCTCAAAAAGTTCGAAAAGAACCCTGTATAAATTGGAAGAGAACTACAATGCATAGTGAAAAGCCATCGCAGAGCAGCTTTAATGATACACAATCTGTTAGCTATCTGGAGATGGTAAACAGACTAATATTTTGAGAAGTATGGGATGAATCACCCATTTAGAAGCATTGAAGAGAAAATGAAGGAGCTGAGAGTGAGTTGGGAAGCAATGAATAAGGATGTATTACACCACAGGAAGCCATCAATATTTGTTTAGTATGTCACTGCAAGGAATAAATCCGTTAGCTAATTTGTAGTCTCCACAGTTAATTCCAATGTTCTCGCCCAAGCATTTTTGCTCCAGAATGAGTGCTGCACAGCTGTGTAACAGTGCCATCAAGGATTCAGCAGTCATGGCGCCCCAGAGATGGCAAGGCATGGCAAAGTATGATGTCAAATCACAAAGGAGGAAGCACCAATCCCTGAATCCCTCCTGCTTCCCCTCAGGTTCTCCCTCCCTCTCTCGCCTCTTCTCTTGTTCTCTTCACATGTTTGGATTTGTTAATATTCTTTTCATTTTTAAAAATAAGTTTGCAAAACAACCACAAGTTTCAATGGTCAAAACGTTATCCTATTTAGAGTTGCAAGCTTTAAAAGTCTTTTTTTAGCTTGCTATGCTTTAATAATGATTTTGTTCCCACAATTAAGTACAGAAATTAAACCAATAGTCATGTGTGGAAACATCGATACTTACAGATTGCTCTTAGGCAAGTTACGGTATTTATTTTATAGCTTATGTGTATATGTGCACCTCTATTAAAGAGGAATTTTTAAAAAATATTCTCACTCAACTTAGATGTTACAAAGGAACGCTCTCCATCTTTTGCTGATGTGGTGGTTCTATAATTCTGTGTGCTTTCTCTTCATTTCTGACTTTTCTACTCCACAGACATGGTCTAGACTTGCTGCCTTCTCTAACTTCTAAGGAAAATTGAACCTTAACTCAGTTTGAAGTTATGAAAGGAAAGTGACAAATGAGTTTCACCAATACAGAAATTAAACAACTTCATGTGTAGAAAGATCTAGACTTACAGATTTCTCATGGGCAAGTCACATTATCTGTTTTATACCTTATATACATGTACCCTTTGAAAGTGGAATTAAAAAAAAAATAAGATTGAAATTTGCTGAATCCACTGTCACAGAAGGTTCTAGATGAGAATTCCATGTAGTGGCCTCAAGCCCCCACAGGTATAATTGTAACTATAAAGGCTGAGGTATCTACAGCCTTATTTTCTGATTCCTTTTTTCTTGCTGATTGAAGAATAAATTAGTTTCCATCTAAGTGGCGTTCAAAGTCTTAGAAAACTTGGGAATAAATAGTCTACAAAGTATTTGAATGTAAAATAAAACATCCTTTTCCACTCAAAGAAAAAAAAAATCCCCCTTCATCAAATCAACAGTATGCAATTTCAAAATTACACATTTTAGTCCTAAGTCAGCCGTTAAGAGTTTCTTTGTCATTTAATATGTGAAGTTCTATGTATGATAATAAACTTTTTTCCCATCTCCTCTTCCTTCTATTCTTACTGTTTTTATGTTCTCAGTTTTTACATTAAGGCAATAAATATTAAAAGACCTGCTTATGGGCTCGGCGCCTATAGCACAGTAGTTACAGTGCCAGCCAAATACATAGAGGCTGGCATGTTCGAACCTGGCCTGGGACAGCTAAACAACAATGACAACTGCAACAAAAATAGCCAAGTGTTGTGGCGGGCACCTATAGTCGCAGCTAGTTGGGATGCCGAGGCAAGAGAATCACTTAAGCCCAAGAGTTTGAAGTTGCTTTGAGCTATGACACCACAGCACTCTACCGAAGGGGACATGGTGAGATTCTGTCTCCAAAAAAAAAGACCTACTTATGAAGGAACATTATGATTTGTTTTTTAAATAATATTTAGGCTTCATACAGGAATGAATGTAGACCTTTCACATGTGTGTATATAGTATATGAAGCCTGAGGATGAAGTTTGCAAACTTCTCCCCAAGTGCTTACTTTGGCAACACTATAAACAACTCCATGAAGTTTCTCTAACCTGGATATGTCAGGGTCTCACAGCTGTGCTCCTGTCAACATGTGGCAGTGTCCTGCTGAGTGGCATTTATTACTGTATATGTTTGTGTCCTGTTGTGGAAAATGTTGGAGCTTGAATTAAAGCAATGAACAAACACTAAAGTTTTTGTTAAACGTGGCAAGAGTAGAAGTGAAATCAGGGGTATGTGTTAGTCCAAGTATATGAGGATAATGTGGTGAAGAAAACAGCAGTGTAAACACGGATTAAATATTTTTTTCTTAAGAGGGGAAAAAGCATCACTGATAAAGTTCAGAACAGCCAGTAACAAGCAGAAATGACAAAAAAATTGCAAAAATTCATCACTGTGTGTCAAAATTATCAGCTGGCTGTGAGAAGCATAGGAGACCAAGTGAACAATGATAGAAAAACAGGAAAAGCTTAACTGAAAATCTTGGCAGGAGACAGGTGTGCTTCTTGTATCATGACAACGCACCAGCTGACATGGCTCTGTCTGTGAGTTTTTAGCCAGTAAACAAATAGCTATACTGGAATCCTCCCTGCTCACCTATTCTGGCCCCCAAAGACTTTTTTCTCTACCTGATGATATAGGACATACTGACGAGAAGACATTTTGATGACATTCAGGATATCGAGGGTAATAAACCAGCAGCTTTGATGGCCTTTCAAAAAAGAGTTTCAACACTGCTCTGAAGGGTGGATGAGGTGCTGGTGTCTGCAAAGCTCCCCAAGGGAGGACTTCGAGAATGACTAGAGTTCTATTCAGCAATAAAGCATGCAGCATTTTCCTAGGAAGTTTTTGTGGACTTAATTGTCTGACTTCATATATAAATAACTTGGGTATGATAATATATAGTTACATTTATAAAAGATCATGTAGGGTTACTAATAAAAAACTAACCAATGATGCTGATATTTTCCTGGTTAATCTGAAGCATCTGGTCATTTGACAAGATCCAGATGATGGGTGCAATATATTTTTAAATTTTTGTTGGTATGGATGAGATTAGTACAGTTTGTAGAATAAAGAGAATCTAAGAGCACATAATAGTTTATATTCTCTGGGTATTAAATATTTCTCTTTAAAGGTATAGATAAATAGGCTATGTTTTCCAAGATAGAGGAGGGTTCCCCCTGCACCCCCAATAGTGGGTTATTAAAAATATATAGTTCAGGGTGGCACCTGTGGCTCAGTGATTTAGGGCACCAGCCCCATATACAGAGGGTGGTGGGTTCAAACCCGGCCCCAGCTGAACTGCAACAACAACAAAATAGCTGGGCATTGTTGGGTGCCTGTAGTCCCAACTACTTAGGAGGCTGAGGCAAGAGAATCACTTAAGCCCAAGAGTTTGAGCTTGCTGTGAGTTGTGATGCCATGTATATAGTTCAACTCTTTGTTATCTTCTTTGTTTCTAGGTAGAAATAGGTGATAAAAGGACAATTTTTACAAATGCTCAATGAAATTTGAGTGGTAAAAGGAAATTTTTACAAATGCTTCAATTTTTACAAATGAAAAAGCAGACAGTGCACTTCATTCCATACGTCTCTAAATTCCGTCAACAATCAAATAAAAATACAAATGTGTATCCTTTTTTTTTTCCACTGGAGAATTATAAAGGTCTTTAGAGGAGAACACCTTCCATAACCATTCCTAAGAATGTAAAGATGTTCATAAAGGTTCTTTGTTGACTCTCACTTCTGGTTTTCGTTAATCATCTGGTTTTATAATTTCTAGATTGCAGTACTATGAAGTTAATTCGTGATTTACATTGAAGGACTACTGTTATGTGCTAGAAAATTACAGGTCTGAGGCAAACGATGAAATGTGTAATTGAATGAGAAACAACATACTTTGCAGGAAATATTATATGGTGTAAACTTGTTTGGTACACAAGAGATTTAAACAACTTCTTTTTCTCCAAAAGCATTTTGCATTCTAACTACACATGATTAATGAAGGGTTTTTGTACTCTGCTCGGTCTTGAAGAAAAAATATAGTATATCCTACAAGCAACTGTGCACACCAGGTAGCTTATGGCCCAACAGTGTAATTTGCTCGTGCTATAGCATTAGAGATGACACAATGGCAGAGTTTGTTTTATGACTGCTTCCCTAGAACTACCCAGACATGCTTTCTTTCCCTCTAAGCTTCAATTATGTAAAAAAAGAAAGTGTACTAAACCTAGGAGAATGTAAAAAATTAAATGTCTTATAAAGACACAGCATTTACACGTGTGGAGCAGCAACTCTGTATCAGGAAGCCAGTGTTCCAATAGTCAACATAATTCTTTGTCCTACGAATTCTGGCACCTGCTTGGGATCCAGAATGTAGAGAGATGGTTATTCTTTTGTAGCCATTGAGAGAAGGGGCCCCAGCAGTTCTCATGGCTTGAACATTCTCAGCACAGTTCAACAATGCATACCACTTAGGTTAGCAAAGGAATGAAACAAAAAATCCAGTATACAAAAAATTAGTTCTATCAAGAGATGTATAAAGCACCACTCAGTTGATTTCTGCTAAGGACACATTGTAAAAACCAACACAATGTTAATAAAGTGATAGAAATTGATAATTGTTTGAAAAAGTAGACTAGAAGAACCTTGTATAATTGTTCTTAACATATTTGGACTCACATATAATTCTAAGAATTATAAATAGATGATCTTACTTAGAAAAGCTGACGTCCATCTGTGTTATTTAACAAAAGAATAATGAAACATTTGCAAAGAGCTTTTACTAGAAATTCAAATAACATTTGTATGACTAAGTTCTTCTTCATAATTTAAATTCAATCTTTGGAAAACTATTCATCGAGTACCAACTCAGTTTCAGGCACTATACTAGGAACCAGAGAAATAATGATATAGAGTTTGAATGTGCCCATCAAAGATTACATGTTGCAAATTCAATCCTCACTGCAACATGTTGGCAGGTGGGGCCTATAAGAAGTTATAGGTCATGGGGACTCTGCCCTTGATTTTGGACTTTCCAGCCTCCAGAACTATGAGAAATAAATTTATGCTCTTTATAAATTACCCACTCTCAGGTATCCCATTATAGTAGCATAAAATAGATAAAGAAAATTGATACTGAGAAATGCGGTTTTTACTACAACAGATGTTTAAAACGTAGAAGCAGCTTTGAAACTGGGGAAAGGTAGAAGCTAGAAGAACTTGGAGAAGCAACTCCAAATGAATGAATATTTTGGTGAGGGATCAGAAGAAAGAAATTCAGGGAAAGTCTAGTACTTTTTAGAAATTATTTAAGTGGTCATAATCAGAATTTTGATAGAAATATGGTTGGTAAAGTTCATTCAGATGAGGTCTCAGAGGGAAATCAGGGGCAAGGAATTGCAAACTGTAGTAAGGCCATTTTTTTTTTTTTTTTGATAAAGTGGCTAAGAACTTGGTTGAATTATTTCATGCCCTGGGGCTTTATGGAAGGCAGAATTCAAGAGTGATGAAGTAGGACATCGGGCAGAAGAAATAATCTAATCAGCAAAGGCTTTAAGGTACTGCATGGCTTCTCTTGGTCACTTAACAGTAAAATGAGAAAAGAGAAAAAACATTTAAGGATTACATTTGTAATTAAAAAAGAGGTAGAATGGATATATTTGGAAAATTTTCAGTCTGGCCATGTAAAAAATAGAAAGATATATTTGGGAGAAAATCCTAAGAGTGTGGCTAAATGACCCTTTGCTAAAGAGATTAATATGTATAGAAGAAAGCTAAATTCTATTGATCAAGGCAAGGAGAGTGTGACCCAAAAGGCATTTCAGAGGGCGGAGCAAGATGGCGGACGAGTAACAGCTTCCTTGCGGCTGGGCATAGTGAGACTGGGGAGAGAGGACTTCAGGCATCTCTGCCAGGCGGGATCTGCCCAGAAACTTCCCTTTGGGGACACAGGGAGACAGCGTGAGG
>CAUYON010159557.1:0-11276 GCA_963573935.1 Arctocebus calabarensis | reverse complement strand
AAAAAAAAAAAAAAGACAACTAATATTTATAAATAAAAGTAAAAGATAATTTAAAAAAAAAGATCATGCCAAATCTTATAGACAATAGAAAAAGAAGAAATACTTCAAAATCATTCTACTTAATCTGGATACACCTGATATTAAAGTTGGAGAAAATATATTGTTATAAAGGGGAAATTACAAACATATTTCACTTATAAATAAGGATGCAATATGCTAAACAACATATTAACAAATTGAATTAAAAATTAATGTTTAAGAAATGTACTTTAGTCAAAATTAAATCCAATTTATGTGAGAATTAGTCACTATTTTCTTTCCTTTTTTTGTTTTCTTTCCCTTACACCTTCCCTCCTTCTCTATCTGCCCTCCCCTTTTCCCATGCCCCACTGTGTGATGTTTCGCTAAGAATAATGTGTTCCACCTGCATCCAAGTTAGTACAAATGCTGCAAAATCTACATTTTTGATGGCTGAATAATATTCCATGGTATTCATATACCACAGCTTACCAATCCATTGCAGGGTTGAAGGACATTTAGGCTATTTCCACATTTTAGCAATTGTAAATTGGGGTATGATAAACAGCCTAGTACAAGTGTTTTTACAATAAAAGATTTTTTTTTCTTCTGGATAGATGCCCAGTAATCAGATTGCAGGATCAAACGGGAGGTGTAGGTTGAGTTCTTTGAGGTTTCTCCAGACTTCCTTCCAAAAAGGCTGTATTAGTTTGCAGTCCCACCAGCAGTGTAAAAGTGTTCCTTTTTCCCCACATCCACGCCAGCAACTGCAATTTTGAGATTTTGTGATATAGGCCATTCTCGCTGGAGTTAGATGATATCTCAGGGTGGTTTTAATTTGCATTTCTCTAATACTTGCTCTAATAGCAATAACTACAATAAACAAATGGGACTTAATTAAACTGAAAAGCTTATGTACAGCCAAGGAGACACAACCAAAGCACATAAACAACCTATCCAATGGGAAAGGATATTTGCATATTTTGAATCAGACAAAAGTTTAATAACCAGGACCTATACAGAACTTCAATTAATCTACAAGAAAAAAAACCAAAAATCCCATATAGCAATGGGGAAGTGAGATGAATAGAATCTTCTCTAAAGAAGACAGACGAATGACCAGTAAACACATGAAAAAATGCTCATCATCCCTAATTATTAGAGAAATGCAAATTAAAACCACCCTAAGATACCATCTAACTCCAGTGAGAATGGCCTATATCACAAAATCTCAAAACTGCAGATGCTGGCACAGATGTGGAGAGAAAGGAACATTTTTACACTGCTGGTGGGACTGCAAAATAATACAGCCTTTTTGGAAGGAAGTATGGAGAAACCTCAAAGAACTCAACCTAGACCTCCCCCGTTTGATCCTGCAATCCCATTACTGGGCATCTATCCAGAAGAAAAAAATCTTTTATCACAAAGACACTTGTACTAGGCTGTTTACTGCAGCACAATTTACAATTGCTAAAATATGGAAACAGCCTAATCCAGGAATGGATTGGTAAACTATGGTATATGAGTACCATGGAATATTACTCAGCCATCAAAAAAATGGAGATTTTGTAGCATTTGTACTAACTTGGATGGAGGTAGAACACATTCTTAGTGAAACATCACAGGAATGGAGAAGCATGAATCCTATGTATTCAACTTTGATATAAGGACAATTAATGACAATTAATGACATGGTGGGGAATGGGGGAAGGAGAGAGCAGACAGAGAAGGAGGGAGAGGGTGAGGGAAAGGAATAGAAAAGAAAATAGTGACAAATTCTCACATAAACTGGATTCAATTTTGACCACAGTACATTACTTAAACATTAATTTTTAATTCAACTTGTTAACATGTTGTTTAGGACATTGCATCCTCATTTATAAGTGAAATATGTTTGTAATTTCCCTTTATAACAATATATTTTCTCCAATTTTAATATCAGGTATATGTGCTGCCGAAGCAAGCACACCAATTTTAATACCAGGTATATCCAGATTAAGTAGAATGACTTTGAAATATTTCTTCTTTTTCTATTATCCATAAGATTTGGCATGAACTGTTTTTTGAAATTATGTTTTACTTTTATTTATAAATATTAGGTGTCTATTTTTTGAGACTTTGGAAAAAAAATAAGAAGTTAACTGATAACTCCATACTAAGCCTCAGAGTTAAAGCATTCTATAATAGGCATACTCCTATTTGACAATGTGAATGCTACTTTCTTTGCATTATTATTAATATTGCTTTACATTTTGATGTAGTAATAGTCTGATTTCTTTCCTGAATGTATTTATCTTTGTTCATTCTTTTCGAGGTTTTTGTTTCTAGTCCTTATCTTAAACACTGTTATTGTTGTTAAATTTTAAACCTTTTCAATTCTGTGAAGGCAAAATGTGGAAACCTAATAAACACCTGTATATGTAAAAATTAAAAAAAAAATAACCAGGTGTTGTGGCAGATGCCTGTAGTCCCAGCTACTGAGGAGGCTGAGGCAAGAGACTCGCTTAAGCCCCAGAGTTGGAGGTTGCTGTGAGCTGTGATGTCATGGCACTCTACCCAGGGCAACAGCTTGAGACTCTGTCTCAAAAATAAATAAATAAATAAATAATAAAAATAGCCTGGCATTGTGGCAGTTGCCTGTAGTCCCAGCTACTCATGAGGCTGAGACAAGAGAATCATTTGAGCCCAAGAGTTTAAGGTTGCTGTGAGCTGTGATGCCACAGCACTCTATGTAAGACAAGTGAGAATCTGTCTAAAAAAAAAAAACTCACCTTGAGATATCACCTAACCACTGAGAGAGAATAGCCCACATCACAATGTCCCAAACCTACAAATGCTGGCTCCGGCATAGAGAGAAGGGAACACTTACACGCTGTTGGTGGGACTACAAACTAATACAGTCTTTTGGGAAAGAAGTATGAAGACTTTGCAAAGAGCTAAAAATAGAACTTCCATTTGATACTGCAAATCCATTACTAGGTATCTACCCAGAAAAAAAAAAAACCATTTTAACATAAAGACATTTGCACTCAAATGTTTATAGCAGTTCAATTCACAATCACAAAAATATGCAAACAACCCAAGTGCCCATCAACCCATGACAGGATAAACATATATGTATACTATGGACTACTATTCAGCCATAAAAAGATGGAGACTTTACATCTTTTGTATTTACCTAGATTGAGTTAAAGAACATTCTCCTTAGAAAAGTATCTCGAGAATTGAAAGTAAGCATCCATCAATACTAATTGGAATACTAGTAGATGGACAACACAGGCCCACATAAGAGAAAAACATAATTAAATTCAAGAAGAGGGGAGGTGGAGCTCCTACCTAATGGGTGCAATATAGGGGTATGCAACACACTTCCCGGCTGAGTGTCAACTCAGACTCTACCTTACAAACGCAAATAACATGGCTCAGCACCTGTGGCTCAACGGGCTAAGGCGCCAAACATGTACATCTGAGCTGGTGGGTTCAAATCCAGCCCGGGCCCGCCAAACAACAATGACGGCTGCAACCAAAAAATGGCCGGGCGTTGTGGCGGGCATCTGTAGTCCCAACTACTTTACTTGGGAGGCGGAGGCAAGAGACTCACTTGAGCCCAGGAATTGGAGGTTGCTGTGAGCTGTCATGCCATCGCACTCTATCCAGGGTGACAGCTTGAGGCTCTGTCTCAAAAAAAAAAAAAAAATGCAAATAACATATCCTAATCGTATGTGCCCTAATATTAATCTGAAAAAAAAAAACTTAAAAGATTAAAAAAAAATTCTAGGCTCAGCGCCTGTGGCTCAACGGGCTAAGGCGCCAGCCACATATATCTGAGCTGGCGGGTTCAAATCCAGCCCCGGGCTCACCAAACAACAATGACGGCTGCAACCAAAAAATGGCCAGGTGTTGTGGCGGGCGCCTGTAGTCCCAGCTACTTGGGAGGCAGAGGCAGGAGACTCGCTTGAGCCCAGGAATTGGAGGTTGCTGTGAGGTGTGATGCCACGGCACTCCATCCAGGGTGACAGCTTGAGGCTGTCTCAAAAAAAAAAAAAAAAATTCTAATTCAAACCAACCTCCCAGAGAAACTGAGGCTCTATTTTCAGACACTCTTCCCCAATGCCAGTCAACTGACACATTGGCAGAATCTAGACAGAAACCACTTCCTCTGATCACCCCTTCAACACGTGCATGAACCAGTTGCTTTTTTCACAATCTCAGGACACTTCCCCTATATATATATATGCAGCACTGAGGTGGAAGAGGTGGGAGGCTGGTTTAGTCACTATCCAACACTTCAGTACCCCAGGATTACTGGTTTAACACTGATAAACCCTCAGGAGTTATATAGCAAAGCTGTTAGACCTTCAGAAGAAACTATTCAGAGTCCTTTGAGACACTGAGGTCCCAGGATCTCATGATTGAACCTTTTCAATGAAAAAAGATCAAAGAGCCAAATTTCTCCATGGCTTGCATAAGGGGTCAAAGAAGTCACCTGGAAGTGTGAATAGAAATGTTTTGGCATCCTGGGTCCCAAGCTTTGAGTGGGTAGTAAGGAAGAGGTTTTCAGTGCAGTTAACAGGCAATGCCACTCACAGGCCCTCCACTCTGAGGAAATACCTGGCTTTTGAGATTACACAAAGTCAGGTGATTCTTGTGAGTCTGAAAAAAAGAAGCTATAATAGTTACCCACCAAAGAACCTAATCATCTGTGTGTATTCACTTATGAACTTTTTCTCTCACTAGACACTAACAAAGTATCTACCTGCTTAAAGCTCAACATGACTCACAAAAAAGGAATATAGGGTTATGGGAGATGGCACAGGCACAAGACTGTAGAGCTTTGTAGAAGGCCTTTCTTATTTTTTTTTTTTTTTGAGACAGAGTCTCATTCTGTGCCCTGGGTAGAGTGCCCTAGGGTCATTGTAGCTCACAGCAACCTCAAACTTCTGGGCTCAAGTGATCCTTTTGACTTAGGTTCTCAAGTAGCTGAGACTACAGGAGTGTACCACCACACCTGCCTGGCCAGTTTTTCTATTTTTAGTCGAGACTGGGTCTTGAACTCCTAAGCTCAAGCAATCCACCCACCTTGGCCTCTCAGAGTGCTAGGATTACAGGTGTAAGCCACCATGCCCAGCCTGTAGAAGGCCTTTCACATCATGTCCAATGCTAATTAAAGTTGACTCCGGACCTTCTTGAAACGATTTACAATCTGTCTCCAAATACTATAGCAAAGTTTTTTTAAGTGCTATAAACCAGAGAAGCAGAACTCTTTCAACTAATAGCAAGGTCCCCAGGAACGGTGAGAGAGAACCAGGACCTCCAAGAGAATTGACACTATCACTGTCAGTCAGAACTACTATAATCCACACAGAAGGATAGGCCCACTGGACAGTAGATGTGAGTACCCTTGGACCCAGATAGGCAGAAAACCTGTAAAGTCCAGTGTACTCGGGTGAAAGGGGTTGGGGGGAGAGCCAGACATGCCCCAGAGTCTAAGGTTCTCAGATCTTAATTTTGACTGCTGGGAAGATTACATACACAGAAAAGCATTCTCCTTGCTTAAGTGGCCCAACCAATGCACTCCCGTCCTTTTCGCACCAGGGCGTCAGTCACACAGTCCTAAGGCCCAAAGAGCCAAGAGGTACCCTGCAATCTCTGTCAATGATACAATACTCTTAAGTCAGAGCCCAAGTAGGTCAAACAATCAACCCAAAAAAAAATGTTCTCCAATGGGGGACAAAGGGCTGGAGGTAACATGGAACTACAAATACCATACTAGCTTTCTGACAAAAAGCCACCCCAAAAATGTTATGAACCACATCGCTAATGTGCAAAGAGAAAGGAATTTCAGCCTACACCCAACTTCCTCCCTTAAAGCACTGCTTTGCTTTTAAATATTGAACTTGACGCCAGAAGTCGTTAAAGTGGGGAGATTCTCCCAGCCCAAGCCTAGTGGCCTGTGTCCGGGCGGGGTCACAGCGGACCAGCGCCCAAATGCTGGAGCATTAGTTCCGCCCGCCCCGGCCTGCTTCTTCCGCAGCGGCCCGCGGGGAGCTCAGAGGGAGGGCGTGAACGCACCCCGCCAGCGCCCAGCCAGGCTCCTCCACCCCGGGCTACCTACCCCAGTGCTGCCCGCCTCATCGCGCTAGGCTGCCGCGCACGCGGATGGAGAACCGGGCCGGCAAGGCGGTCGGCAGAGGGAAAGGAAGGTGCTGGCGCGAGAACCAAATCAACCGTCACTCCCCACAACCGCGCCCTGACGGCAAAGCAGCTCTGGAGCAAGACCACACCACTGGGGATAGGGCCGCGCTGTCCAGGGGCGGGCCCGCGCTGTTCAGGGGCGGAGCCGCGCTGCCCGGGGGCGGAGCCGCGCTGCTCCTGGCAGGCCCTGTCTGTTAATCCGAGGGAAACTGAAGTCCACCTCTGCGGAGCTTCCCACGCAATCAGCTGTGCGGGGCATATTGCTAAAGGGAGGATCAGCCTGTTACCGGTTGAGTAAATGAACCGCGCAGCACCGCCAGGGCGGTGACGTAAAGAAAAGGCGCGGCTCTGCCCAGTGGAACTTGTCTCTGTTGCTATTCTTCACCTCCGCGCCTTGGCTCCCGGTCTGTGGTTCTAGCCCTTGGAATTTCCTGGGCAGCTTTCCAAAATACAGATGCTTAGGGATTTAGTCATGTGTGCAGCCTGGGCTTCTAAAGGTCTAAAAGTGTCCCAGGATATAAATTTACCTATTGGGTACAATGTACACTATTCAGGGGAAGGCCACGCTAAAAGCTCTGACTTTGGCATTATACAATTCATCCATGTAACAAGAACATTTGTACCCTCTAATATTTTGAAATAATTATATTTAAAAAGAAAATATGGGGGCCGGGCACAGTGTCTCACACCTGTAAGGGAGGCCAAGGCAGGTGGATCGCCTGAGCTCAGGGGTTCAAGACCAGCCTAAGCAAGAGCAAGACACCACCACCACCCCGTCTCTAAGGATAGCCAGGCGTTGTGGTGGTGTAGTCCCACCTAGCAAGGTCCCCAGGAACCCACTGGTGTAGTCCCAGCTATCAAGGTCCCCAGGTCCCCCAGGAACCCAGCAGTAGTCCCAGCTACTTGGGAGGCTGAGGCAAAAGAATCACTTGAGCCAAGAGTTGGACGTTGCTGTGAGCTATGACGACCCCACGACAAAGTGAGACTGTGCCTCAAAAAAACAAAAAAAAAGAATAAGAAAATATGGGAAAAAGAATAAAAAGTGTCTTTCAATCCAGAAAAAGATAAGATAGAAAATAAAGGTTCCCCAGGTGATGCTAATGTAACCAAAACTTGAGAACTAGTGACTTAACAGAAAAAATTGTCCCTCTTCTAATCCGGGCCTGCCCCTAGTGTTTGACATCTTGGCCCACCTAGAAGAAGTCAAGACCAAAGAGCCTTAAGATTTCACCCCACAACCTGATTCTCAATTTCATTCACCGTACTCTTATTGAACTGTTTGCATTACACCAGGCACTGTTGTAGACTCTGGAGATACAAAAAAAAAAAAAAAAGTTAAGGGGCTTAACTTATGGGGAAGGAAAACAAATCAGCAAACAGGTTAGCAAATAACAATTTCAAACGTGAAGTAGTCTAAAGAGGAAATAAAACAAGGTAATGAGAGGGGTATTTTGAGAATACATGCAAGTCTTGCTTTGCCTCTAAAAATGGTAATTTCCTAGGAAGCAAGGACCATAGCATATGTTTTGTTGGAATAACCCATACTTAGTAAAATTTGCCAATTGCATTAAGCTAGCTTTCTGTTTTTAATCACTTAACAAGTTATAAATGGTTTTCTATTTTACCTAACTGTCCCTGTTTTTAGCAGTCTCACATCCAAAAGACTCCTCTATTAGCCTGCAGGAATCTCTCCTTCATTTTTGTTCATATTCTCTGTATCTTTTTAGTGCCTGTTTTGTTATGTTGTGTCAGCCATACATGTTTATACTCTACCACACCCAACACACAGTGCAATAAATATTGTATTGAATTATACTATTTTTGTTCATTTCTTTTTTTTTTTTCTTTTTTGAGACAGAGTCTCACTCTGTTGCCCTGGGTAGAGTGCTATTGCTCACAACAACCTCAAACTCTTGAGCTCAAGTGATCCTCTTGCCTCAGCCTCCTGAGTAGCTGGGACTACAGCTGCCTGTCACAATGCCTCACTAGTTTTTCTGTTTTTAGTAGAGACCGGGTCTCACTCTTGCTCAGGCTGGTCTCTAACTCCTGAGCTCAAGCAATCCACCTGCCTTGGCCTCCCAGAATGCTAGGATTACAGGAATGAGCCACTACACCCAGCCATTTTTGTTCATTTCTACTTGAACTTTTGGTTGAAGCACTAGGAGGCTCAGGGAGAAAAATTAAGTTCAAGAGAACTTTTGGGGTTATATATATGGTATAATAAGTAGGACAGTTTACAATTTTTGTGCAATCAAGTAACCTTCCATCAGTTTCCAGAATAAAGCCAGATACATTCTCATCAATACATATAAGCAGCATTGATTTCAGCTGGAACAGCTGGAACCAGGAACTCAATGCCAAGAAGATGCCTTCTCTTCATTGCTTATCTTTGCTTTCCTTTGCACACTGGCTTCATTCTTTTTTTCTCTCTTGGTAGTGGTATTCTCTACATTGCAAAAGAAGCTGCTGAACTTTACATCTTACAACCACAGTCACACACATAAGAGACTGGCCCAGATTTCTTTGTCCCAAGTACAAAAAGTCCTGAGAAAAGATTAATTGGCCCAATCGAGGTCGGGTACACATTGCTGGACTAGTCAACTGTGGCAGCAAGGCAACGGCACACAATTGGTCCACTTGACTTAACAGGAACCCTCTCACCCAGACCCATGGTCAGGTGCTGGGTCACAATTTACTACCATGGCTATTTCCCAAAAAAAAAAAAAAAAAAAAAAAAAGCACACATATGAGGCTCACTTCCTTAGAAAAGGAGTACCAAGCAATCAAACCCATAGAGGTCCACTAAAGATGTTATTTAAAAATGGAAAAATGATCTCATCACTTACCCTTAGTTCTAACCTCAGAAAACCCCTGCTAGACCTAGCCAGCACAGCAATAATCCACATGTCTCCAATTATCTCAATTGGCAGCATACAGAAAATTCTTAAAACAACTTAGTAGCCATGGTTTCTACGTGTGTAGTGGTGATATTGTCAAGTATATAGTCTATACCACATTTTGGATAGCAGGGATGGCAGGCAAAGTGGTCACCAAATCAGATCAGGAAGTGTGCAGCAATTGAATAGTGGTTTGAATCACTGTCCTTGAGTAAGAGATTCTCCACCCCCACCTTTTTATTTCTTGTTATGTTCCATCAGTTCTATTTTGATATGGTCTCAGGGTAACAAAGATGGTATGAAATGTGTGATTAAAACAAAAGGCTCCTAATCGTGTTGACAGATACATAAGATATTATCAATGTCATTATTATAAACAGAACAATAAAATCAAATAAGAAACGTAACAATACATTGTCAGTTCAATCTAGTATTATAAGTGAAAAAGATCTAATAACCATTTTTGTTGGGCTGCTGAACTATATATAATACTTCTGAATATCTGACTTAGGTAGAAAATATTCTTGGGAAACTATCAGCAACTTTCAAATAAACTAATTAAAGCCATGATTTCATTAAAATGGGAAAACCACTTTTTAAAAATTAGCTTATTTCAGGCCGGGCATGGTGGCTCATGCCTTTAATCCTGGCACTCTAGAAGGCCAAGGCAGGAGGACTGCTTGAGATCAGGAGTTGGAGACCAGCCTGCACAAGAGAAAGACCCCGCATTTCTACCAAAAATTAAAAATTAGCCAGGCAGCACGTGCCTGTAGTTTCAGCAACTCAGGAAGCTGAAACAGGATGATAGCTTGTGCCCAGGTATTTGAGGTTGCAGCAAGCTATGATGATGCATTGCACTCTAAATGAGACTCTAGACAGAGTCTCTGTCTCAAAAAAAAAAAATAGCTTATTTAGGGAGGCAATGAGAAAACACACCCAATTGACACCTGACTCCATAGAGGGTCAGATTATTTTAAAAGACAAATTTATCCCTCAAGCGGCCCCAGACATTCAAAGAAAACTCCAGAAATTGGCGATAGTCCCAGACCCTGGAGAATCTTCTTAAAATGACCACTACGGTCTTTTGTAACCGAGATCTGGAGAGAATGGAGGAAAAAGAGAGAAAGGAACAGAAAAGAATGACAGCTCTAGTAATGGCACTCTGACAAAGGAGCAACCTTCAGGGGCAGAGGGAAACCAGAGGAGCGAAAAACAAGTGCTTCCAATGTGGCCAGACTGGTCACTTCTGAGAAGACTGCCCCCAGCAGTACCACTGGCTGGGCAAGCCACCTGGCCCCTGTCCAGAATGCAAGGGTGACCACTGGAGGGTGGCCTGTCCCCAGAGACGAAGGCCTCCTGGAACAGTGACCCCATCGGAGCCCAAACTGGACTGAGAGTGCCCAGGGCAAATTCTCATGGCTCCAGCTTGTGTCATCACCCCTCAAGAGCCCCAGGTTTGCCTTATAGTGGAGTGCCAGGAGAGAAAATTTCTTTTGGACACTGGAGCAACCTTTTCTGTACTTCTCTCTAATCCTGGTTTTTTATCTCCCAAATCCATAACTATACAGGGGGGTGTCTGGACAGCCGGTTACCAAATTTTTCTCCCAGCCTCTAAGCTGCAATTGTGAGGACTTGCTGTTCTCTCATGCCTCCCTAATCGTCCCTGAAAGTCCTGCTCCCGATTTGGGGAGGGACATACTAACTAAAACAGGAACTTTTCCCTCCTGGAGATCTAGTCAAGATCAAAACTCTTCCCTCTAATTCACCTTCCCTGACCCCAACTTGGGAAGTCCCCTTTCCTGTTATCTTGTCTTCTTCTACTGTTAAAGTTATGGGAGTCGATTCCTGCATACATCATTCACGAGTAAAATCCTGGAACCCTCCATCTTCTACGGAGGCGAGCAATGAAGACAGCCAACCACAGACCACTTACACTTGTGAGCCAAAAGAAAGTTTGAAGTTATTATTTAGGAAACAGCAAGAAAAATCCTAATATGGTTTTCTTTTAGCATCACTAAATAAATACTTCTGACCTGACGCTGTTCTACCTTTGCCTATTACTGATTACACTAATCAGATTTATGTTTTCCAGAAATGTCATCAAGCCACACGCAATAAAGATGGTTCCAGTCCATGAACCCCTGTATCACTCTCCTCTGGAGAAAC
>CAUYON010159556.1:0-15447 GCA_963573935.1 Arctocebus calabarensis | reverse complement strand
GTCTCACTTTATCGCCCTGGGTAGAGTGCCGTGGCGTCACACTGCTCACAGCAACCTCCAGCTCTTGGGCTTAAGCGATTCTCTTGCCTCAGCCTCCCGGCCAATGAATTTTTTGAAGTAATGTCTGTATATGGTTTTTAAAAAGCAAACGGTTCAAAAGTAAGTCTCCTACTGAATTCTCCGTTCTTTACCTGGGAGCTATCACTATTACCAATTCACCGTGTACACATCCAGATTGCATGAGTGTGTGTGCACGCACGTGGCACGTGCACATGCAGATGGGAGTATCCTGCAGTCCCTTCTGCATCTTGCGTTGTCCACTAAAGAACATTTCTTCAGGCTGGTTCCCATTTCAGCATTCTTCCTTGCCTTTTCCCAGTCACATTGCCATGCCTGGAAGTTCTCTGACGTGATAAACGAGTCTTCCCTTGATGGGCATTTAGGTTCAGTCTTTGGCTTCTCCAGACAGTGCTGCAGCAGACCTGGCAGACCCAACTGATCTACCCGCAAAATAAAGACCAGAAGTGAATTTCTTGATAAAGGGCCTCATTTAACATGTTTGGTTCATATCACTAAAGTAAATAACAAAAAGAAATCTGTGCTCTTTACTACAGTGTTTACCCATCCTTTAAAACTTTTCTTTTTAGGCCCGGCGCCTGTGGCTCAACGGGCTAAGGCGCCAGCCACGTACACCTGAGCTGGCGGGTTCGAATCCAGCCCGGGTCTGCCAAACAACAATGATGGCTGCAACCAAAAAATGGCTGGGCATTGTGGCGTGCGCCTGTAGTCCCAGCTAATTGGAAGGCAGAGGCAGGAGACTCACTTGAGCCCAGGAATTAGAGGTTGCTGTGAGCTGTGATGCCACAGCACTCTACCAGGGTGACAGCTTGAGGCTCTGTCTCAAAAAATAAATAAATAAATAAATAAAACTTCTATTTTTATTTTAATTTTTTCCCAATGCCTTGGTCAATTTGCATAAGGCTGTTTTAAGCCCACCTGCTGAGAACTCCTTGCCCCTGTCCCATGCAAATCAGAGGCCCCAAACAGGTGATACAGGTCTTGCTTTTGTTGTTTCCTCCAGCTTTAGTGGGATGTAAGTGACACATAGAAGTGGCATATGTTTTAGGTGTGCAACTTGATGGCTTCCACACACATGCGTTGTGAAATGGTCGCCATTTCCTATGGCCTCACAGAGGCCATAATGATGAGGCGCTCCATCTAGCTCCCGCTTCCTCCAGGCCAGGCATGGGGACCTCTGGTGACACTCAGCTGCGGTGGAGACAGAGCCCTGAGGGCGGAGTGACCCCACGCTTGGGTTATACAAGGTGTGTCCCTGCTGGCAGAGGCCACTTACTGGAGAAAGGCCCCACTGTCCCAGGCCTGAGGCCCTGGCCCCAGGCACTTGCAACTTCTGTGAGCTTCTTGTCCCTTTTGTGTTTTGATAGATTGGTCTCTGGCAGGAGAGTCGTCAATGCCCTCTCTCACCTCTGGCTTTCTAGAAACTGCATCTATATTTAGCTGGGTTGCACCACCCTTACTTACTCCCCTTCCTGAGCAGGGTGTAATTGCCAACCATGCAGGGGATGACAGAGTTCAGACTCAGAGAGCAGCCGAGGAAATGGGCTCCCATGGAAACCCAAGGCTCTTGTTTTCTCAAAACCAAACCAGTTCATAAGCAATTAGCATTGGGAGGAAAGCAGGGTGGGGTGAGGGACAAATCACAGAGCCAGGGCTGGGCAGACATGAAATGCCATGTGTGGAAGTGCCCTTAGAAGGCTCGGAACAAGGAAGGACAGGACCTCAGAGCCAATGGGACCTGTGGCCCAACAAATAGCCACGCTAATCCAGACACACCTAAGGTATCTGTGTTCTAGGAGGGACCCCCGAACACTGCCCCCCCTTCAGAGTGTGGTGGTATTTTCTTCTCCATTTTCAATACTCTTGGGCTTCATGCTATGACTCTTAAGCAGGAAGCAAGGACACAGGGTCCCTCCTCCCCCCAGAATTTTCTTTTAACCCAGCTCTATGTTATCTTTTTATTCCCACTCCCAGCCTCATTAGAGTCCTTACCTATTATTAGGCAAAGTTGAACCCAGCAGCTATTACCAAACTTTTGGTGTGTAGAATCCTGAGATTGGGCTTCAGATTTTAAAACAACATGAGAAAGATAAGCAAAAGATGGTAAAGTGCCAAAATCTGTTTCCTGGCACCACTGTAGTTTCGGGAGCCGCCCACCAGGGAGGGTTAGAGGCAGGACCCCTGGAGCCTAAGGAAGAATAGGTGGGCCTCTGAAGGGCACCAGGGCTGCCTCTGTCCTGGGTCCTCAGGAAGATCGCAGCCCCAGCTCAGGGCTGGTGAGAGGCTTTGGCTCATTATCTGTGGAGGTGCCTACTGGGCTCGGTGGGTGACGTGTGGTTTCGGTGCCTGTGGTCCTGCAGGCTTAGCAGGAAAGCACTAAGCCAGAGTAGACAGTGGGTGGCAGAGTAGAGCAGTCCCTCAGCCTCTGGGCAAGATGCCTGGTTGTTAAAAAAATAAAAAGAAAAGAAATGAGAATTGATTCTGACTTAGAAGCTTCTGGTCATTGGGTAGCTTTGGAGGAGTGTTTCTCAACGTTCCTAATACAGTTCCTGTGAGTCTCAACCCACAGGTTGAGAACCACTGCTTTAGAGATTGATGGGCGTTCTGGGGCTGAGCTTTTGTGGTAACAGGTAAAGCCTCAAGGGCCACAAGGTGGAGAGGAGGGGAAGAAGGAAAGGAGGGCTGCCAATCTCACTCCTGGAACATATAAATAAATGTGCCTGTGGGGATGACTAGATCTCGGGGGGGGGGGCTACAGTGCCCAAGCTACTTTCATGTTCTCCTGTCCCTCCAGCACACTGCAGTAGAGGTATAGAGGTGACAGAGAAAGGCTCTTATTTTTGTGAAGGTGAACCGAAGCCTGGCACTAAAGTGTCTCTCTGGCTAGTTACTGCAGAGGCATGACTGGGCCTGAGGCAGGATAGACATGGGTTCCATACCCCTGATAGCCTGGGACCCCTCCACCTCCTTGCAGCCCTGCTCTGCTGGTGGACCCTGAGGGATGAAGGTGTCGCAGGAGGGTTCCAGAGCCAAAGGCCAAAACCAACAGCAGTCGCTGTCTTAACCACTGGGTCTTTCTTGGCCTTGAACTGTGCTGGGGTCAGCTGTCTACGGCTATTCTGTGGGGTCAACTGCATTCAGCACTTTTAGTTTCTGGGGTTGGAAACAATCCCAGAAGCTAAAAGCTAAGCCTCGGGTCCCTAAGACTTCCAGACCTAGGAGTCTTAACTTTTTGCTGAATAGCCTGACTGATCAATTTCTCAACCTTGGTAGTCCCATCTATAAAATAAGGTGGTTATGCTAACCGTCCCCTGGGTCCCCTACTGATTGAAGAGTCTGACTGTGACTGCCAACAGAGCCTTACTCTGGTCTCTTGTCCACTATTCCATGAGCCAAGTCAGTTTGATCCCCAACTATCTCCTTGCTGGAGCACATCTGAACACTAATGAGTGCAATTGTCCTAAATTGTGTACGTTGTCATGAACATGAACAGCGAGTCCTTTTTGTTTTACCAAGAATCATAATTAGTGTCTGACATCTGGAGAAGGCAATGTCACTAGCTCATTTCTGGGAAGGAAAGGATTGTGGCTGGGCCTTTGCTTCTAAGATCTGGGCTCTTCCACACTCAGCAGTTTGTTGGAAGATGTTGCTGCTCATGCACAAGGTGATTTTGCCACCATCTTTCCCCAGAGAAATATGTTACCTGCATTGGAACAAAAAAAGTGGGATCTGTCCCTGGTGGAGTTGGGAGGAGTTACAGGAGCCTCTAGAGCAGGTGATGAGAAGCATAACAGTGCTGCCTGTTATGCAGACTCCCAAAGCCCACATGTGTGGCTGGCAGTGGGGGAGAATGTGAGAATTAGGAAATGAGTCCTCACGCCTAGCATGCATGAAAGGGTGCACACACACACATACAGTTTTATGTAGAATACAGTGGTACTGGCTTCCTAGCAAAGACCTCTTTACAAGTTTTCTGTTCTTATACAGTCATTGCTTCCTTTACCTTCGAGAAGGCCAAGGCCAAACTTCAGTGCTGCCACCTGCTTATCTGGTCTCTTCCCTTTCTGAGCAGGATTTCTGGGTGTTCGGAGCTATGTCGTGGGCCTTCTCTCCCTTCTGTGCACAAGTCTATCCCTGGAAGTGGGAGTGTTCTACTCACAGATCTCTTGGACTCTGGAAGACAATGCTGAGACTAGCATCCTTGCCTCTCACAATGACTCATCATAAGAAATTGTGAGGGGCTTGGCATCTGTAGCTCAAGCGGCTAGGGCACCAGCCACATATACCAGAGGTAGCAGGTTTGAATCCAGCCAGGGCCTGCTGAACAACAATGACAACCAAAAAATGGCTGGGCGTTGTGGCGGGCACCTGTAGTCCCAGCTGCTTGGGAGGCTGAGGCAAGAGAATCACCTAAGCCCAGGAGCTGGAGGTTGCTGTGATCTGTGATGCTAGAGCACTCTGCCCAGGGTGACAGCTTGAGGCTCTGTCTCAAAAAAAAAAGACAGTGTGAGGGCTATTATGCAGTATTTTAACACATTTTTACTGGGAAAATTTACTTGTGTATTTCCTGTATAATTTTTAAGAGGGAGGGGAGAGAGATCATGAAAGTGCGTACAAGCCATGACGGAGCTGAGCGGGCAGTGCAAGGAGGAGGGGTGGGGGGCGCCCAGCCTGGTAGTGAGCATGGCCAGCGGCTGGGAGGAAAGGTCTGGGGGCTGCGGGGGCAGGTGTCTCTGGTCACAGCCCCAGCAAGTGTTTCTCCGCAGCCAGGACTGAGGAGCTAGAAGGTGACCCAGGGCAGGACATGTGCTCTCTCTGCAGGCGAAGCATGAAGCGGAAGGCTCTGTTCACCTGTCCCTTCAACGGGGACTGCCGCATCACCAAGGACAACCGGCGCCACTGCCAGGCCTGCCGGCTGAAGCGCTGCGTGGACATCGGCATGATGAAGGAGTGTGAGTGTCCCAGGGCTGGGGGTACAGTCAGGACAGGGCCTTGGCCCTGCCGTGTGGGTTTGGGTAGACATGTCTGCCTCTCTTCCTCTGCAGTCACCAGCATCTTTGGCTGGGGCATGGCTTGGACCGGCAGGTGGCAGCAGAAGGGACTGGAACCCCAGGGTCAAATGCACCGATCTATCCTCCGTGCCTCTCTAGGATCTGTGTGTATGGTTCAGAGACCCTGGGAGGACCCCTCCAGAGTGAGACTTACGAGGAGGGTCGGCAGGGGTGGCTTTCAAGAGACCCCTCTCTATAGTGAGAGTCTTCCTCCAGGACAGCCCCTTTATCCCCCTACCTGGAAGAAAACTTGAGGCTTGAGGACCCCATGGCTCTCTGGACTTTGGAAGAGAGAGTGTTTGGGAAGGGCAGGAGTGATGGGGAGAACGAATACTCAGAGCACAGCTGGCATCGGTGCTCCACCCCACCAGAGCCTGCCAGCCACGCTGGCCCCCTGAGCGACCTGCAGGCTGGTGCCCGGGGGAGAGCAGGGAGCCGAGTCTGCGGGGGGAGGCACTGGGGCTCTAGCATGGCCCTCTGAATCCAGATGGAGGAAGGGGGGTGACCACTGGCAGAGTTACAACACTGGGACTTTGCATTGGAGCTGTGGGACAGTTATTTGGTAACCAAAGTAGCCATTGAATTCAGCAGATTCTGGGAGGGGCTCACAGGTTGTCCCTGGGCCCAGCCTGGCAGGGATGCCTCCTGTACACTCACCCCTGCTCCGCCCCCCTCGTTGCTGTCTGCATCTGCACCCGGACCCCCACCCGGCTGAGGACTGAGGATGGAGCCCAGGCCTTGACAGTGGTGGGCCTGAGGCATCTCAGCAGGGGTGCCCAGATGCAGGCTCTCCTGGCTAAGGGACCTTCCTTGAGGGATAGAGAGAAGACAGGTACCAAGAAGATGTGTCAGAAACAGGGGAACAGTCCCAGGATGTGGCTTACGGGATGGGAAATTTCAGAAATTTCTTCCTTAATGGGAAAACTGATTCTCTCTTGTTGGGGCAAGGTGAGACGGAGTAGAGGCCCTCACTTTGGGCATCCCCCTCAGCCTGGGCCGAGGCTTCTCTCCTCTGGGTCTCACCTCCTCACTGACGCACCCGCTCCCCAGCCAGCCCTGGCAGCCCTGGGAGGAGTTCCCAGGCTTTCTCCTCCTCACTCTCCCAGGCGGGCACGGGCCTGGACATGCACAGCGCCTACCCCAGTCCTGCCCCACCCAACTGCAGTGTTTATTGTGGAGAGAGTGAGATGGGGAGTGCCTGTGGGGCCTCGCACACAGCCTCATGGGGCCTGCTCAGCACGCAGCACCGCGTGGACAGAACAGGTGCAGCTCGCACAGCCCCTGTCTCTGCAGAGCACAAGGCCTCTGCAGGGCCGGGAGCCTGGGCCAACAAAGCAGGGCACGGGTTTCACCGGGGGGGGGGTTCAGTAAGGCACTGCCGCAGGAGTCCCCGCCAGGGCAACCTCCCCGTTAACTTAGAATAGGAGGAACATCTGGAATTCTGAAAGGTAAAAAGGTAAAACATCAGGATTGGAGTCAGAAATCCTGGGGCTGAACCAGGGCTAGAATCCAGCTCTATGTGTCCTCCTACCTTTCCTGGTCCCGACAGAGAACACTGTGTTCATGGTGAAGAGCAGCACGGGGCCTTGGGTGACTCAGGGACCCCTGCCCCCAGGAACACCCCACCGTGTGCTGGGGGCCAGCAGACCAGCAGAGCATGTGCACCCCCATCCCCAGATCAGCTGAGTGCCTCAGGAGCCACACCACAGGCTAGTCCTCCTCCCATGGAGCCCCATGCCCCTGCTGTATGCCCAGGCAACCCCCCTTGCCCCCAGCAGTCGTGTGATCCCGTGCAGAGATGGGCCAATGGACCTGGAATCCCAGGATTGGGCTTCAGAGCTCTGGTTAAAATAGAAATATTGAGCCAGCGCACAGCTGATGCTTTTCATGGCCCTGAAGGGAAGGTCATCCAGGAAGAAATATCGTTTCCTGCCTAAAGTTAGCCCAGCTTCCAGTGGCCTTGATGGTACATCTGGGAGTCCCCCAGCTCAGAACCCTGGGAGAATTGCTCATTTATCACCTGGGCTGGTTGCTGTCCCCAAGGCTTAGCCTCCCAGAAGCATTTGAGTGTCTTAACATTTGTAAAACCATAGGAGGGGAGCTGAAAACTCAGGCTCCCCACCGGCCAGGGCAGGAGGGGGCCCTCCCACAGAAGAGGCACAGGAAGAAAAGCAGAATTTCACATTTGCTGACTCTACTGTGTGTCGGATACCATGTCTGGAACATGCGTTTTCTTCTTAAATTCCCATAATACTCCCTCAATATATAAATACTCCTGTGTTTTTAAAGGCTGAGAGGAAGCTCCGAGGAATTAAAATGTCACGCCTCTGAGCTATGATCACAGTATCAGCATTCCGTTCCAACCTAGGTCTGTCTACTTCCAAAGGCCAGGCTTGTGGGCTGCACCCCAGGGCAGCCCCTCAGGTGTCCCCAGTGGGTCAGAGCTCACTCCAAAGTGCATTTCCAGGCTCGGTGCCTGTGGCTCAATGGGCTAAGGCGCCAGCCACATACACCTGAGCTGGCGGGTTTGAATCCAACCCGGGCCCGCCAAACAACAATGACAGCGGCAACCAAAAAATGGCTGGGTATTGTGGTGAGCGACTGTAGTCCCAGCTGCTTGGGAGGCAGAGGCAGGAGACTCGCTTGAGCCCAGTAATTGGAGGTTGCTGTGAGCTGTGATGCCACGGCACTCTACCCAGGGGACAGCTTGAGGCTCTGTCTCAAAAAAAAAAAAAAAAAAAAAAGTGCATTTCCAGGCAACTCTTGGGGCCCCAAGAGATGTGCTGAAGAGACATTTGTTCCCATGGAAACTACTTTTTTCCTTCAAGTCCTCATTAACTTTATGCCCTTAGCACCCAAGAAATTTCACAGTTAAGTTCTAGCTTCTTCTTTTTTTTTTTTTAGACAGTCTCAAGCTGTCACCCTGGGTAGAGTGCCTTGGCATCACAGCTCACAGCAACCTCCAACTCTTGGGCTCAAGAGATTCTCTTGCTTCAGCCTCCCAAGTAGCTGGGACTGCAGACGCCTGCCACAACACCCAGCTATTTTTAGAGATGAGGTCTCACTCTGGCTCAGGCTGGTCTTGAACCTATGAGCTCAGGCAATCCACCTGCCTTGGCCTCCCAAGTCCTAGAATTTACAGCATGAGCCACGTCGCCCAGCCAAGTTCTAGCTTCTTGATTATACTACATCAGTTCCACAAAGAGCCACCTATTATGTTCACTTGCTTACTGTTTTAACAGACTTAAGTCTTCTTTCCTGGCATTAGCACGGCCCCTGGCACATAGCAGGTGTTCAATCAATATGTGTCAAATGAATGAATATTAGCTCCCCATCATGTTTCTTTGTATCTTTGTCTGGTCTATAGATCAGTAAGATTCTCCTAAACCTGCTATTGTCTGTATTATTTGTTTGGAAAATTTTTATGTCATCTTCCCTGTTGTCCTTAGGCCACCCTGGCCATCTTGAAATATTTTTTAAATTGTTTACGTTTGCAGGTGTTGACTTTCCAACTTGATTCTCAACTTCGTTGGGCAGGAAACACTTCTGGCATGGAAAAACTTGCGCAAAATTATTTCACGTTCAACAAGGAACTTAGAAGGAAGTCACAAAAGCTACTGAGCAGCCATGTAGGTTTTACAAAGTCCACATGTCAAAACTCCTCTCCTCTCCATATTCGTTGGAGAGCCCAGGAAAGGTTCTTTCAGGGACAATTTAATCTTACTCTCTAGGGCAGTGTGTTTTCATTTTGATAATATATGTCTTTCAACGTGATAGTAATGACATAGTAGTATCAATTCATTGAGAAAATGATAAAAAAACTTCCTATGAAATTAATAACCCCTTTAAATAAATTATTTCATAAATCACAGCAGCATCTGCATATGTGAGAGACTTAAGATTTAGTCAGTCCCCAAACAATGTTATCTTTTGAGAGGCCTGTGATTGGGTGACCCTGTTTGAAACCAGTAGATCTCAGCTTTTCTATTACCCACACAGAAGATGGTGGCTGCTATTTGGTACAAGGGACTGGGAAGAGCAATTCAAGGTTAACCATGACTCTTGTTGGTCTTTTGAAAGTAAATCCGTTAAGAGCTTTGCTTCTTTATTTTATTTTCACACTCTTCCTAGGGATTGGAGCCCCTTGTGGGTCAGGACAGCATGACTAAGAGCCAGGTCCTACTGAACAGTTTTAAGTGCTTATAATTAGATACAGTATACAGCAGTGGCTATGATCATTGGCTGCAGAATCAGACTATCCAAGTCTGAATACTGTTTCCACCACTGGTTAATTGTGTGACTTTGAGCAAGACATATGCCCTATTAGGGCCTCAGTTCCCACATCTGCTAAATGGGGGATAACAATAGTGCCTGCCTTAAAGGTTGTGATGAGGACTAAATATATAAGTTAATAACAACAAGCATGCAGAATAGTGCCTGGTATATAGAAAAACTCTGTTATCCATGATTATTAATATTATGTTTTTATTACATCAAACCTGATCACCAGAATTTCTAAATCCCAGCAGATCAGAAATAACTCTTTTTTTTTTGAGACAGAGTCTTACTGTGTTGCCCTCAGTAGAGTACTGTGGTGTCATAGCTCATAGCAACCTCCAACTCTTGGGCTTAAGGAATTCTCTTGCCTCAGCCTCCTAAGGAGCTGGGACTATAAGCACCCGCCACAACGCCCAGCTATTTTTTTGTTGCAGTTGTTTAGCTGGCCCGGGCCAGTTCACTTTGGTGTATGTGGCTGGTGGCGTAACCACTGTGCTATGGGCGCTGAGCCCAGAAATAACTCTTAAGGTGGAGAAAAGCACACTTCTAGAAGCAGACACCAATTAGAAGGGACAACACATAGCCTAACACTGAAAGCTATGAAAAGTAGCTGATGAACTCCAGAGTGGTACAGGCTGAACCATACAATGGAGGGCAAAGAATCCCAGACAGCACTGGGGTCGTAACTATGTCCTGCAAAATTCAGCTCGAGACCATCAGGAAAAAAATTATACAATTTTTAAAAAATTTTTTTTCTTTGGGTTTTGTTGTTATTGTATTCATTCATTCATTCATTTTTTGAGACAGAATCTCACTCTGTTGCCCCAGCCTAGAGTGTTAAGACATCCTAGCTTACAGCAACCTCACACTCCTGGACTCAAGTGATTCTCCAGCCCCAGCCTCTTGAGGATCTGGGACTATAGTCACACACCACAACAGGGTCTCACTCTTGCTCAGGCTGGTGAGCTCAGGTGACCTACCTGCCTCAGCTTCCCAGAGTGCTAGGATTATAGGCATGAGCCACTGTGCCTGACTATATAATGTTAAAAGCGTCCCTTACAAGATTTTCTGTCTTGAAAATGTTTCACTCACCATTATTAAGATGAGAGAGCACAGTTCTGCTCAGTTATCTGATGGACTGGCGTGAAGTACATCATGCCCTTTTTATTACATCAACCCTGATCACCAGAATTTCTAGCTCCAGCAGACCAGAAATAACTCTTTTTTTTTTGAGACAGAGTCTTACTATGTTGGTAGATGCAGGGCACAAGCAGTGTTCAGGACTTCCGACTGATCTCTCCTGAGCCAAAAAAGTGACTCACACGTAATAGGTGCCATCTGAGTTGATGTGCTTCCTGTCTGGTGTCAGACTATGGAGCAAGGGACCATCCAGGCAGCCCCCTTGTCCTAGCTTTTGTGGGAGAAACCCAAAAATCATAAGATGTGAGCCCTGCCCTTAAGTAGCCTACAGTCTAGGGGAGGAGACCTGGGACTTCTTAGGCTCTCTCTGTGGGTATTCAGTGAAGCCATAGTAACCATGAGTCTTACAGAGTGGAAGACAAGTGGGTGCCAATATGTTCAGAGAAAGACTAAATATGCAGTAGGCATAAAAAACAAGGCTCGGTGCCCATGGGGGCAATCCCGGAAGGCTTCGTGTGAAAGAGGACTGGCTGGTACTGGGCACTGAAGAACTGATAGAGCACGTGGGGAGACCCAGCTGGACAGGCACCAGCACAGGTAGAAATGAAGTGGCAAGTAGCCACAGGTCATGGTCACAGGTCAGCGATGCCGACATGCCTAGTGCAGAAGCCGTATCCAGAGGCACTGAGGAATGCAGTTAGAAAGCTAGAAGGAGCCAAGCTACAGACAGCCTTGACTTTGGTTTGGACACAGTAAGCAGTGGGAGCCAGAAAGAGTTTCTGAACAGGGTAATGGCATTGTAGAACTGTGTAGCAAAGTCCAGTAAGGCTGAGGGACAAGCCGGTAGACAGCTATGTGTGACTGGGACAGCCAGGCCTCCCAAGCTCCGGTGTCACCATCTCCTCTGCCTCACCTCTCAGGTGAGCAGGAAAGGTCAGATACTTGATCTTGGATTCCCCAGGCCAGGGCCTTACACCCTGTGTTTCCCTGGGGTGCCCTCTGCCCCTTCCACTCCCACCCTGCATAACCCCGTAGGGGCTGGGCAGCCACCCTTCGTGGGAGCAGTGCTGGCACTCTTGGGGCAGGTGAGTCAGTCTCCGGGGCGTGGTCTCCTCCCAGCCCCGGTCCTGGTAGGGTTTTCCTCAGCTAGGGAGGGATGCTCCATCTTTGCGGTAGGCTGCCCTTTCCAGCAGTGCCTATGGCACCGGGTGTGCTCACCCCCCACCAACTTCTCTCGTCCTCCTGCTACCTGAGGGGCCGGGGCCAACGGGCCTTTCTGGAAGCCTGGAACTCACCCGCTCTGGGGTGCTGGTGCCTTTCCCTGCTCTTGTGAAACTCCCCAGCTCTGTGGGCAGATGCCCTGGCAGCACACGCACCGAGCAAGTAGCTACAGGCCGAGGGCCCCGGTGCCCACTCCTGCTGTCACTGCTCTGCAAGCCGTGGCCAGGAGGTCTGTTTGCTGGGCCCCCATGCCAGGCGTCCCTGCTTTCAGCCCTGCCCTCCCGGGCAGCTGTCCCAGCACTGGGAGGCAGACACAAGGCCCTACACAAGCCCACAAGGTGTCATAGGGTCTTCCTAGGGCCTTCAAAAGGACTTGAAAACTCCCATGGGCAGAAATGTCAAGACTGTGCAGGTGGGAGGAAGTGTTGTTTGGCAGAGAACCAAAGAGGCCAATTCTTCTTCTATTGGTCAGAGTAGACCAGATGCCCACGTTCCATGTCTGGAAACCTGGAAGTGGGAATGTTATGCAAAGGGGAGGGGGAGCTTCTAGCATTTCCTGTCAGTGTCCACACAGTTATTCTTTCACCCTCTCCGCACCCCATGTCTTCTTCAGGATCATGGAACACAGTGGGGGAGGGGTCGGGGGAAGAGAAGAGAACCGAGGTTTAGTGAGGAGCCTCTGCTCTGGGCCAGGCACGCGTGCGGGTCTCAAGTCAGCATAACCTCCTGCATCTAAACACACACAGGCTCTATGGAGGATGGTACAAGAAAGGGACCTCAGATGACATTGCATGGTCCAAACATCTCATTTTCCAACCTAGAGAGCAAACACCCAGAGAATTTGAAGTTTGCCCAAGGTCTCACTACGTATTCTTAAGGACCAGACTCCCTAAAGCCCAGAGACCATCTTGCCTCAGATTCCCTTGTTCGTTCCCTTGCACGTGCCTATCCATCACAGGAAACCTCATTTCCCTCCATGTGGGGGAGTTGGAGTGCCCTGCCCACCCCCCCACCTCCCCGCAACCCTGAGTGTTGAAGCCCCTCCTATCTCCGGCCTTTGGCAATGGAGGAAGGCTTCCTGGAGGAGGAGTAGTGGCCTACTGACTCTCCTTCCCCCACAGTCATCCTGACAGATGAGGAGGTGCAGCGGAAGCGCGAGATGATCCTGAAGCGCAAGGAAGAGGAGGCCCTGAAGGACAGCCTGCGGCCCAAGCTGTCGGAGGAGCAGCAGCGCATCATCACCATTCTGCTGGACGCCCACCACAAGACCTACGACCCTACCTATGCCGACTTCAGCCAGTTCCGGGTACGTCCCCTGCTGGCCTGGCAGGAAGAATTGATCTGGAGGAGATGAGGGAGGGAGTGCCAAGGACAGGGTTGTCCTGGCACAGAGTAGGGGAAGGGACAGAGCCTACTCTGCCCCTCTGGCATCCAGAGGCCTTGCCCTCCCACAGGCCTTCCTCAAAGCCCTTCTGATGAGAGATCAAGGGCCGAGGGCAATGGTAGGAAGGTGGCCCTAAAATGTACATCTCCAAGACCCTACCTTTCCCTTCCAGCCTCCAGTTCGCAGAAGTGTGGGTGGAGGGAGCCATCCTTCCAGGCCCAACTTGAGACACACCCCCAGCTTCTCTGGGGACTCCTCATCCTCCTGCTCAGATCACTACATCGCCTCTCCAGGTAAGCAGGATTTCATGCCTCCCACCCACTTGCCCTTGCGGGGAAGGAGGCAGAATTCTCCTGATATGAGTGGCACTGAGTGCCACAGTGCCTCAAAATAGCCCCTCCTTTGCCGAAGAGGAGAAAGAGGCTGGGTCGGGACTCTAGCTGTGTAGGGTCGTCCTCCTGAGCCATGCCCTCTTCTCCAAGAGAGACTTCTGCCCAGAGCTGCTTTCCTGGGGATGACCTCATTCCCTGTCATGACATCTTGATCCTGAGCCCTTTAGAAGGTGAAATGTGGAGTAAGGGAGAGAATGAGTGGGGCCTGTTGCAGCCTACCCTCCACCAGAGCCCTGGGGGATGGCTGTGGCCCTGAAGGACAGGTCACCTCCAGCTCGTGAGAGTCAGGGAAGTAGTATGCTTTTTTCTTAAGGTCTTTTCTACCTTCCTCTTCATCATCCTGCCCCATCCTTCCCCTGCCCTTGTCTTTCCTCCCTCTCACCCAACCCTGACATTCTCTGCTTGGGCCCTGCAGGAGGGCAGGGATGCAAAAGCGCCCATGAGGGCAGCCTGAACTCTGAGGTATGGTACTTCCAGACTCAGTGATGGATCTGGGCTGTATCTGGAATAAGTGGAAGGGATCTGAGTGCCACTGGCCAGACATAGTGGTTGGAGGCAGACAGTGTGTCCACCCACCCAGAAATGATAGGGAGGGGGCTACAGAGAAGCACTGCACTGACCCTCCCAGGCCTTCACCTGGTAGATCCCTCCTACATTTTTTCTGCTCACCTTCCTGCATTCTCACTCGGTGGCATATTCATTTATACTAATGAGGGTCAATCTGTATGAGCTACACATTGGTCTGTACTTTATCTTTTAATATAATTTCATATTATTTAAGAATTTTGATGCACTCTCATGGGGTAATTGATTCAGAGGGATCACTCTCACCAATGACGTGTTCAGAATAGCCTATAGTTATTTAAAAATCCAGACAAGTGAACTTTTTAAATTAAAAAAAATTATTATGTAAAAGTAATACATGTTCAACATGGACATTTAGAAAATATAAGCTAAATTATATGTATATAAAATCTTTTTTAATTGAGCAATAATAATAATAATGATGATGACGCAAAAAAAGTAACATTCACATTGCCAAATAAGAGTATGTCTCTTATAGAATGCTTTGACTCTGAGGTTCAGTATGGAGTCATCAGTTATGTATATAAAATCTTTAATCCTATTATCCAAAGATAATCACTATAAATACTATCATGTATTTCTTTCCTATCTTTTTTGAAACACATATGTGTGTTCAGAAATAGAATTGTGCCCTGTACAGTCTAATGACTTTCTTTTTCTCTTAAGAGTATTTTGTAGCATATTTCTATAGCATTCAGCATGCATCTAGAATATCATTTCCAAAGGATTGGTTATCTAAAATGTTTCTGAGTTTTTCAGTAATATAGTATAGTTGTGGCTCAATATTTACATTTATTCTGGCTCTTTTCCCCATGATGAATTCGTGAAAGTGGGATTACTGGTCAGAGAGTACACATAAATTGTAGGCTTTTGACCCATGATGCCAAGTGGTTTTCTAGATTACCTGCACAAATGTACACTTCCTTTCGTGTCCCAGCCCTGCATAAGGACTACCTAAATTCCTGCATCTTTACAAGTACGGCATCAACATTTATTTTTTTGATTTCAAAATATTATGGGGCTACAAATGTTTTGGTTACATGACTTGAGTTTGTACAGTTTGAGTCAAAGTTGTTAGTTGTAATGCCCCTCACCCTGATAGCATGCATTATATCCATTAGGTGTGAATTTACCCCGCCCCTCCTGCCCCCTCCTACCTGCTTGTTTTCTGTTGAGTTTTACTACCATGGCATCACATTTAAACATAGTTATTTCAGGCGGCTCCTGTGGCTCAGCGAGTAGGGCGCCGGCCCCATATACCGAAGGTGGCGGGTTCAAGCCCGGCCTCGGCCGAACTGCAAAAACAAAAAAAATAGCT
>CAUYON010159549.1:0-48484 GCA_963573935.1 Arctocebus calabarensis | reverse complement strand
GAGGCAGAGGCAGGAGACTCGCTTGAGCCCAGGAATTGGAGGTTGCTGTGAACTATGATGTCACAGCACTCTATCCAGGGTGACAGCTTGAGGCTCTGTCTCAAAAAAAAAAAAAAAAGAACTACTAAAATTGTTCTTCTTCCTTAGAAAAAAAATCTTATGTATTTGTTCCTCTAGTTCAAATGGTATTGCCTTTATGAAGGTTTCATAGATTTCACTAGGAAAAATTAAAAGTTCTCTCCTACTTGTTCCAAACCTATGGCACATTAAAATTAAAATAACGCTTCCTTCTAAGTCTCTCCATTTCTGGCCTCTTCCCCAAGACAGGGCCTGGGGCACTGACGCTGTGGCGCCACACTCCCTCCCGCTAACCCTCAGCCCTGGCAGCCCCACACCGCTGCCTCCACTCCAGCCTCCTGTTGTCAAACTCCTTCCTTCTCTGCGCACTTAACTCCACTTTCTTGGAGGTTCTTTATCTCCAATCACACAGGAGAACAAAGTAGAGGTCAGACTTTTAAGCATGCTGTAGGGAAAAGTGCAGGACCCAAATTAAAGGCTTGTGGTTTGAGAAGAAATAAGAGATAGCATTACAGCCCTTTTTGGCAATTTAAATTATGTTTCCTTACTGTGGTAAAATCTGTAGAAGAAATGTTTTTCTAAAATACTTTGTCTCTGTTCTCTACCACACTTCTGCAGAAGTGGAAAATAACAAAGAGGAACAGCCTGGTTTGGGAGGGCCTTGGATTCATTTTTTTCACCAGACATGGTCCTACAAATTTACTTTTAGTCATATTATTACCGTAATTCTCAACTGTATGAGGCAATGGTTGACATTAATAAAAAAAATAGCAGGTTTGGATCAACAGAGATACCCCCCCAAAGTCTAATTGTGTCTTTGCATTTTTATTTGCAAATAGCACATACCTACAGAATGAACTGCAGAGAACAGCTAGAATATATAAAGTTAATTACAAGAATTCATTATTTGAATGGAGTTTCAAAATTACCTTGGCACCAGAAAGTATGAGTCAAAACACTTAACTATTTCTTCTCTCTTCAATGCTGAATTTTGGTAAACATTAAAACTGACAATATTGTACATTTATGACAGACTTCTATTTTGACTTTCAAACCTGGATCACACAAACAGCTCTCAGAAGTGATGATCATATTGCTATCATTGGGACTACATGGTAAAGTCAAATTCGCTGACCTCAGTGTCAGAGGCCAGGAAGAGCCCTCTCACTGGCATGCCAGCTTTGTGAAGGGCATAGAAGAGCTCCTGGTAAGCCACAAATGGAGGTTTTCTCCCTTTTATAGCTCCAGATGGAGAATTTACTGTACTTTGTGGAACTAAATTTATTATTAGATTCAAGAATGGTAGCTTCTAAGAGCCTGGAATCTCAGGTCCTAGGGAGGCTGAGGTGGGAGGACCTCTTGAGGCCAGAAGTTAGAGGCTGCAGTGTACTATGATGGCTCCTGTGAGCTGCTACTGCGCTCCAGCCTGGGCAACACGACAAGACCTCGTCTCTAAAAACAAAGCAACAAAACAACAATAAGAAAGAACAGTAGTCTCTTAATTATCTCTTGGATAGTTAACAAAATTTAAACCTAAATGAGCCTCAGGCATGTTATAAATAATAATGAACAAAATAAGGCATTACAAAGATTAAAACAAACTCCATTTTATGTGAGCTTTACCTTAAAAAAAAAAAATAGATCTAAACCGTTTTTACACTGAGAAAATAAAGAACAATTGTTTGTAAAAGCTACACTTAGAGAAAAAGATCTGTTAAGATTGCTGCAGCACCTTATTTAGCCATACTTGGCAAGTAATAAACATGCAATGAAACTTAAAAAGAAATTAAGATAATTGCTTGACACCTCCGAGACAGCTAGCGATACCTATTATATTCCTTCTGTCTGGTACTGAAATCAAAGGGATAATAATTCATTAACCTGAAATCCAAAACCTGGGTGCAGCGAGGATAGAATGATGTGGAGAAAACTGAACCAGCTCTCAGAGACACCCCAACACAGTCTATCTGCGCTCGCAAGCATAGACATAGGATTCTTTACGTTCAGGGGTTTTTCCAAGACAATGTTTCAGAATCCAGGGCAGTGACTATTACTTAGGGCAAAACCACATTTGGAGAATTAAATTTTACATAAGGTTAAGTTTCTAATTAATACAGGTCTCCTCCTGGCATTAAAAATATAGCCTAAATTATAGGGTTTTTAACTTAAAAACCTATTTGCGTTTATTTCCTTCTGATGTTCAATTCAACTATACTGATAATTAGTGAGTAGCTGCTAAGGGCAAATTACTATGCTCTTTGGACACTATAATACAGTCACTGAATAAGTAAGAGAATTTGATCTCGAGAAATGTAAGATTTAAGAAGACACACGTACGGAATTAACAAACATGGAAGACAGTATATACATGCAAAATACAACATGCCAATGACAGAAAAATTCCTTTCTTCTTGTGGGAAGAGCTAGCAAAGGTTTCATAAACACCTGAGCTAGGTTTTAAAGAAGAACTAGACTTTTCCAAAGTGAGGATGGGGTGGTGGTGAGCATAGTATGAGATATGCTGAAAGAGCAGGGCCAGGCTGGAGTTGCTCGAGCGAGCCTACATGCTGGTAAGGCCTGGGGAGCGCGGGTTTGGGCGGCTGGATCCTCGTCTTCCTCCTCAATCTCTTTCCCCCAGGTGGCTGCCAGGCCCTGGATTGGGTGCTGGCAGCATCCCATCTGAGACTGTGCTGCTCACAGTGGTGCCAGGAACTGTCAGAAATGCCCTCTCTGGCTCTAGACAGACCTACAGCAGGGACTCTGGAGTTGGGGCACAACCCTCAGTTTGATAAGGCCTCTTGCGATTCTGACACCTGTCCTGAACATTGCAGAGTTTTCCTGCCCCATCAGTGACAGGAATAAGACTAACATACAGTGATTATTTTCCCCTCCCAGGCAGAGCACATTTTATTTACTCAAGCCATTATTCACTTGATATTTCGTTAAGCACTACTTTGTTGAGTTCGAAAACCTTAAATGCTAGAATGAATAGCAGTTCCTATCAATTTAAAAACCATGGACACAATAAAATTTTTGAGGTGGTAAAGTCACAAAACAATTAGCAAGGTAGTGGTATAAATGACATTTCTGGCACTGGGAGAGGGGAGACTGAAGATTAATAGGGCCTTGCAAAAGGCCACATATTGTAAGACTGCAATTATATGCAATGTCCAAAGTAAGCAAATCTGTAGAAACAGAAAGCAGATAGTGGCTGTCAGGGGCTGGCGGGAAGGGAAAATGGGGAGTGACTACTGAAGTACAGAGTTTCTCTTTGGGTTGATAAAAATGTTCTGAAATCAGATAATGGTGATAGTTGCACAATGTGTGAATAAACTAAATACCAGGGAACTATACACACTGTAACAGGCTGAATTTTCTATGAGTTATATCTCAGCAAAGCTATTATTTAAAAAACAAAATGATGAGCTGGTAAAATTGTACAAGAGACTACTGGATAATTTGTTATCACCTAGGAAACAATGAGGACTATTAAGAACAAGAAGGACTTCTCTGGTAGCATTCATCCCAAGTGAACTTTCCTTATTCTTTTTGCTAAAGAATAAGTTTTTAAAAAGCTTACTTTTCTGCTTAATAAAAACAATGCATGCTTCTTACAGGCATTTTAGAAAATACTATACAAAAACTTTAACTAAATAATTAAACAGCCAGGGCATGGTGGCTCACATCTAGAATCCCAGCATTTGGGGAGGTTGTGGTGAGAGAACTGCTTGAAGCTAGGAGTTCAAGATCAGCCTGGACAACAGAGCGAGATTCTGTCTCTATACAAAAATATTAATAACACAAAAATTAGCTGAGCATGGTGGTATGTGCCTGTATTTCCAACTACTTGGGAGGCTTAAGGAAAAGGATCCCTTAAGCCCAAGAGTTTGAGGTCACAGTGAGTTATGATTGGGACGCTGCACCCCAGCTAGGGCAACAGAGCAAGACCCTATCTCTTTAAAAAACAAAGAAACTAATACAATAGCACATGTTCCCAGCACCCAGAGAATCATCAATAACTTTAAAAGATTTTTCTGCTCATTATTTTAAAATGTATGTGTGTATACAATTATGCAAAAACACTACGTGTAATTTTACGGCTGCTCTTTGGGTTTTTCCTTAACCACGAAAATTTTCCCCTGGCGTTAAATGTCTTTATAAAATAGTTTTTAATGGGTCTGTGATATCCCATCCTATGAATATGCCATAAGATACTTAACATTTTCTATAATTAACCCTTTGCAGTGTCCCATCAATAGCATGATGAATATTTTCTATATAAATCTTGATCCACATTTCTAATTGTTTGCCTGTAATAGAGTCTAGAATATAATCACTAGACCAATGAATGTGACCATATTTTCGTCTATTTATATATAGTGTCAAAATGTCTTTATTACGAGAAGACTGTGTTAATTCACGATCCCCTCAGCAAGGTATTCAAGGTCCTTTCTCACAATTTACAACAGTGATGGGTACTATGATTTTTTAAATGCTTTGATAATGTGGGGGTTATGGCACAGAACTGTTCGAACTGACTACTCATAACCGAATTATTTTTGAGGAGTTTATCTTGCTTCATTTCCACTGTGATAAACATTAAACACAGTGTGTTGAAGTCAGCTGGGCAAGTGACAGAACGCTGTTGTGAAGATGAAAGCAAAATGTGGATTCCATTGTCGGTTCCCAAATTTGGCTGTTAATGAATCATCTGAGGAACTTGTAAAAGTACAGATCTGGTGACTCCATCCTGGACCAACTAAAGCAGAGTCCCTTGTGATACCCTCTGGGTCAGCTGCAGCCTGCCCAGCACGGACTGAGGACAGCAGTGTTTAGACGACGGAGAGCCAGACGTGGGCTGCTGGTGTGGTGTCCGCGGTGTTACTAGCATGGTGGAACCTGCTGTTCTGTGGCGTCCACGGTGGTACTAGCATGGTGGAACCTGCTGTTCTGTGGCATCCACCGTGGTACTAGCATGGTGGAACCTGCTGTTCTGTGGCATCCTCGTTGTTACTAGAATGGTGGAACCTGCTGTTCTGTGGTGTCCGTGGTAGTACTAGAATGGTGGAACCTGCTGTTCTGTGGCGTCCTAGGTGTTACTAGAATGGTGGAACCTGCTGTTCTGTGGCGTCCGTGGTGGTACTAGAATGGTGGAACCTGCTGTGCTGTGGCGTCCGCGGTGTTACTAGCATGGTGGAACCTGCTGTTCTGTGGTGTCCACGGTGGTACTAGAATGGTGCAACCTGCTGTTCTGTGGCGTCCACGATGGTACTAGCATGGTAGAACCTACTGTTCTGTGGCGTCCGCGGTGGTACTAGAATGGTAGAACCTGCTGTGCTGTGGCATCTGTGGTGGTACTAGAATGGTGGAACCTGCTATTCTGTGGCATCTGCGGTGGTACTAGAATGGTGGAACCTGCTGTTCTGTGGCATCCGTGGTGGTACTAGAATGGTAGAACCAGCTGTTCTGTGGCATCCGCGGTGGTACTAGCATGGTAGAACCTGCTGTTCTGTGGCATCCGTGGTGGTACTAGAATGGTGGAACCTGCTGTGCTGTGGCATCCGCGGTGGTACTAGAATGGTGGAAACTGCTGTGCTGTGGCGTCAGCGGTGGTACTAGAATGGTGGAACCTGCTGTGCTGTGGCATCCGCGGTGGTACTAGAATGGTGGAACCTGCTGTTCTGTGGCGTCTGCGGTGGTACTAGCATGGTGGAACCTGCTGTTCTGTGGTGTCTGCGGTGGTACTAGAATGGTGCAACCTGCTGTTCTCCTTACTCAGCAGACACAGGAGGTGGACTCCTTGCTCTGCACTCCTGAGAGCAGCCACTGGACTGCGGCTCTGTGACAAAAGTGCCCTGAGAGAAAATTCTCTGCTCCTTCTCAACCCTCTCTCCCCCTCCCACGGAACTCTCTATCTTCCTGTCACTGAAGGTCACCAACATGCCATTTCTACATTTACGGCTACGGGTATCTGACTAGCTCTTCCTCTGCAGGGTAAATCTGGTCGAGCGGAGTGATTTCCGAAGGTGAACGAGCTGCCAGTTGTCCTCATGGGTCCTTCTTATCTCCACTTCCTCTCAACCACTGCCTCTTAGAATCCTACCCTGAATCTTGTTATCACCCAACTGTCCTCACTTAAATGTCACTTTTTGCCCACAACCTGTAGCACACGAGCTTGCCCGTGGCCTCCCTCCACAACGAGCAGCCTCAGTTAGGGAGCGCGTGAGTCTCATCTCCTTTCCTTACCTCCCGGGTAGATGTACCCACCCGTCCCCAGACCTCTCAGTTCCCTTTCACACTCTCCTCTAGGGGAATTCACTCTGCAAAAACTTCGCCCGTAAATCTCTGAGCTTCTCTAGGAAGAAGCTGAGCACCGATGGAATATCACACAGCTATGAGCAGTGTGGCCTTACAGACATTCAGGTTTCTAAACTCCCTAGGCCCTTAATGCGCCTGCAAATCCTTTGGTCTCAGGCCAGCTTACTTCTCTTTACCTACCAATTATTGCCAGCTTTTACCATTTCAGCAAATATCCCTTCCATATGATTTTCCTCAATTTCCCTTCCTCCTGCTTAGAAAGACGGCCACTTTTCATGGTCATCACTTCCCCCTGTAAATGCTAACCACATCAACTCCACTTCCTGTTCCCCTCCTCATCCTCTCTGCCACAATAGTTACAGCTTCTCACTCCTATATTTTCAATCCCTTCCTCTCTTCTTAAACCTACAGCATACTCAGTTCATTTCCATCCCCTTAAAAAAATCTGCTGAGTCTAAATTCCTCTATAGTTACCATTCAATCTCATTTCTTTCTCCACATCCAGACCTGTCCACAGAGTACAAGTCTGTCACCCCCCACCCCAAACACTGGGGCCATCTGATTCAGAATTCATATATATACGTAACACTTTTTTTTAATTTTAGAAAAATAATACATGGCATATACCATATTTCATAACATCCCCAGAGGGGGCTGCGGAAGCAATCGGTAATCAAATTTAGTATCATTTCTGCAGCGAAATGTATGAATATTCACACTAAGTGGGACAAATGAAGATTATAAATCATCTCACATCCATTCAGGTCAGGTTTTACTGCCAAATGAATTACAAAACCTTTCCACTTTCAGAGTTTGCTGAATTTTGAGATTCAAATAAGGAACACAGGCCTGCAGACCATTCCTATTCCCTGCCACTCTCTGCGCAATCCCAAGCTATTACATTTCTTCCCACCTCTCTCCATTACATCTGTCCCTCTAGTCTCCTATGACATTCAAATGCCAAACCTACAGGAATCCTGGCGTGCAGAATATTGTCACCGAACTTTCTACTGTGCTTGCCACGCTCGCAATCCACCCGGCCCCACCGCGCTCAGCCGTGGTTCTCCCTCGTCCCTTTCTCTGGCTTCCGTGGCACAGCTCTCTCCAGCGTCTCCGCCTCAACTGTTCTGCTACTCGTTCCCATCTCTTCTAGGGGATCTTCTTCCTTTTTGAGTTATCCTGGCTTCCATCTTGGCCAATCCTCTCCTTAGTCATCTTTGTTTACAAAATTAAACAGCTCTACTGAGGCCACATGCCATAAAATTCACCCTTTTAATGTATATATTAAAATATCATTTTAGTCTACTTGCAGAGTTGTAAAGCCACCCCTATGTGTAATTCCAGAGCAGTTTCATCACGTCAAAGGGAAACATGACAGTCATTACACATTTACTCCATTCCACATCCTCCCCAGCTCCTACCAGTACTAATCTAGGTTTTGCCTTTATGGATTTGCCTAATCTGGACATTTCATATAAAGAGAATCAAATAGTATGTGGGGTATTTTATGTCTCACTTGTTTCAATCAGCATAATGTCTTCAGGGTTCAGCAATATTGTTGCAAGTATCAATCAGTATTTCATTCCTTTTTATGGCCAAATACTCCCTTGTATCGATATACTGATTTTGTTTATCCATTAACCAGTTGATGGTCATTTGAGCTATTATGACTTTTTGGCAATTATGAATAATGCTATTTTTGACATTTGTGTACAAGTTTTTATACAGAAATGTTTTCAATTTGCTTGGAATAAAACAGATGAATCATATGGTAACTGTGTTTAATTTTTCACACAATTATCAAATTGCTTCTCAAAATGACTACACAATTTTATGTTCTTACCAGCAAGGTAGGAGGGTTCCAATTTATCTACACCTTCCTCGACCTTGTTGCTTTCCTTTTGTTTTTTTATTACAGTATCCTATGGAGTATGAAGTAGTATATCTCACTGTGGGTGTGATCTAAACTTCCCTAACAAGCAATGATACTGAGCATCTTTTCATACATCTGTGTGGCTATTTGTGTATCTTCTTTAGTAAAGTGTCTATTTGAATCCTTTGCCTGTTCAAATTAGGTTCTCCAGTGATTCTTAACATGGCTTTTAAAGTTATGAACTGCTCTCAGAATCTGATCAAAGCCAAAAAGTAAAAGCATACACATATGAAAGAAGACATACAATTCTCCTAAAAAGTTGCTAACTCATTAAGACCATTTATGAACCTTCCACATAAAGCACCCTTGTTCTATACCATACAGGATTGCAATCATGGCTACATCTTTAAAAATCATTTGGGGAGCTTCTTAAAAGTACATTACCAAGATAGGCACAGTGGCTCACACGTGTAATCTTAGTAGAGGATTACTTGAGGTCAGGAGTTCAAGAACAACGTGAGCAAAAGCAAGACCCTGTCTCCACAAAAAAGTAGAAAAATGAGCCAGGTGTGGTGGCATGCACCTGTAATCCCAGCTACTCGGGAGGCTGAGACAGGAGGATTGCTTGAGCCCAGTAATTAGAGGTTGCTGTGAGTTACAATTCTCTGATGACCCCAGTGTACTCTAGTAGGGGCAATAGAGTGAGGTTCTGTCTTCCAAAAAAACAATACCCAGAAAATTACGTTACCACATGATCCAGTAATTCTACTGTTGGCTATAAACCCCCCAAAAATGAAACAGAGACTCAAAGACATATATCTATGAACACCTTCAAAGCAGTGTTATTCATAACAGCCAAAAAAGTAGAAACAATCCCAAAGTCCACCAACACATGAATAAATATTTACATACATACAGTAGACTATTGTTCAGCCTTAAAAAGGCATGAAGTACTGATAACATGGTAAAATATGGACGAATGTTGAAAACTTCCTAAATGAAAGAAACAAGATGCAAAAGGCTACATGTTATGATTCCACTTGGTACACAGAATGGTCAAATTTACAGAGACAGAAAGTAGAACACAGGTGTCAGGGGCTCACGGTAGAAGGGGATGGAGAATGACTATTTAATGTGCACAGAATTTCTATCTGGGATGATGAAAATGTTCCAAAAACAGGTAGTCGTGATGGTTTACACAGCGTTGTTAAGCACTTAATGTTACTTTACTGTACACTTAAAAATAGTTCAAATGGTAAAATGCATATTTTACCACAATAAAAATATTGAGGGGGAAAAAACCCAAAACAAATTTTTTAAAGAAAGAACCCAGATAACCACGGTACTACTTGAGACCCATTAAATCAGAAACTTTAGTGGTAGTGGTTTGACCATCAAGTATTTTTTTTAAAACCTTTCTAGGAGGGTAGCACCTGTGGCTCAGTGAGTAGGGCACCGGCCCCATATACTGAGGGTGGCAGGTTCGATCCCAGCTCCAGCCAGCTAAAACATCAATGAGAAATGCAACAAAAAATAGCCGGGCATTGTGGCGGGAGCCTAAAGTCCCAGCTACTTGGGAGGTGGAGGCAAGAGAATCATTTACACCTAAGAGTTGGAGGTTGCTGTGAGCTGTGATACCACAGCACTCTAGCCAGGGCGACACAGTGAGACTCGGTCTCAAAAAACAAACAACCAAACAAAAAAACCTTTTCAGGTATTCCTAATGTTCAACTAGGACTAAAAATTGCCACTTTATATATGTGGTACTAACTGTCCCCATGGAATAACCTTCACGTCTCAAAGCTTCCACCTCAAAAACCCAGCTGCCCTCTGGGTGGCTAGTGACAAAACTGAACTCATCCACTTCCTCTCTCCACCTCCAAAGGGCCCCCCGGCAGGGTATCAGTCCCCGGGACGGCATCCTTACACTTCTGTATTCTCATCAAGTCATCGATGAGGGTGACTGTCAAATACTTTCAAGTTTCGCCTCTCATCACGAAGATTAGCAAGCAGTGCTAACCACACTGCTTCTACTTGGAGTGTGCAAAATAAGTCTCCTTACCTGCAGGAGATTTGCCTGCTTTAAATGCTCAGTGGACTTCGTTCCCTCCCAAAGGAAGCCTATGCTTCCTCCAATGTAACAGTTGGTGTTCTACAAGCTAGGCCTTGCCTACCTCTCCAGGCTCATTTCCCGACTGCGTTACTACATGGTCCTCACAGCCTGTATAACTGCCACAAGGAAAACAGTCACTTGCCCCGAGGTTGAAAGAAGTGAACTGTGTGAATTAAATTTTAAGTAAGGGAAATGAAGATGGTGGTCATTCAGGTCAAATAACCAGGGGATTTTAGTTGATCGCAAGTTGAATATGATTTAACCGAATGACTTGATGATAAAGACAAAATAATGTATTTATGGATTGCAAGAACGACAGCAAAATCAAAAATCCGTGATTCAGATAAAAACGTGACTCTGGGCTGCTTCAGAAGACAGAAATGACAAGTTCATGGGTATTTTAGTCAATGAATAAGCTGGACTGGGGTGTAAAAACCACCTGGCCAGAGGAAACATACACAGGTGAGAGAGCTTATCACATGCGCTCGAGGAATATTATGAGACAAGAAATGGCACAATGACACAATGTGCAAGTTTGCAAAGCAAAATAACATGTTAGGTATTCAGTAATTTGTAAGTGCTGGACAATGTACTAGGCAGTGTATTATTTCACTTAATTTTCCGAGCTCTGTAAAGCAAATATTGTCCCAAATGTTCAGTAATTTGTAAGTGTTGGACAATGTACTGTTATTCAACAGTACATTCAGTGTATTATTTTACTTAATTTTCCAAGCTCTACAAAGCAAATTTTGCAGAGGAAAAAGCAGATTCAGTGAAGTTCCCTGACCTATCCAAAATCTCAGAGTGCTTAAGCGTGGGATAAGGCTTCAAACCAAGTTCTGACTGTGAACGCCATGCTCTAGACACAATTCTTAACATTTTCTAATAAAAACCATCAAGTATCTCAAAATATGTAACAGGAGAGTTGCCAACGAGAAATGATCTAGGTAAAATATATTCAAAAAGATGAACATGTCAGTCTCAAAGTTTGTGGAATGTCCATCCCTGAAGATCTTGAGTTGTGACATAACGAAATGGATGAAGGGTTTACGTCGGGACTGCCTGATGTGGTCGGCGCCACGACGTGTAGTCGAGTGTTCACCTTCTAGTGGGAACCGAAACTCCACCAGAGGAACACGCTAGGAAACGAGGCAATCGGATTTTGGTTCTTTCCTCTCAGCATCACCGAGGAAGCAGGAACTTTCCCTTTCCCAGAATTTCCTTTTTGCTTATGTCCCTGTGATACGCTTATTGTGCTTCTGCGGTTCTCCCCATCTCCAGGGACTGACTGTAACCAACAGTGGATATCGGGTATTTCTTGCTTAAACCACACAGTTATACCGAATTTAGGAGATTTAGACATTCAAAGCAGTGCCAGGTACCCATAAATTCAGCTGTGCTCCCATTTACCTGCAGTCTAGACCCACATTCCAGTGAAACAACTGTTTTTCATGGGTCAATTTTTCTTACTGCAGTGCCTTCTGCTCTCACTAATTCCTGAATATAAAACTCGCAGCTCACATCTGTTACCTTGCTTTTCCCTATCTAATCCTACATGTCCTGATAACAGTCCCATCAGCATTAGAAAATTATGTTCCAGAATCCAATTTCAACTCTCTTGAGGTTACCTGTAGTGGAAATAATCTAGGCGTGATGGGAGGTCAAACCAGAAAGGAGCTCAAGCGGTTCATTACAGGGAGCTAAACGCAAGGTGGACATAGATTTCATGTGCAGTTAAAAGACTTTAACACAGTAAACTGCACATGAGTTTTACGGACACGCTGTGTAATTCAATAGTGCTTAAATCTGATAAATATATATACCAATTATTACATAAATAAAAGACTAAAACCCTACAAAGACCCAACCAGACAAATCAGACAATTTAAATTGGTCTGCTAATTTCAACTGTGAAGAAACACAAGGTCCAGCGTCCCCACGGATCTTCTTTGTAAATGTCCCACAGCACCAGACTCTACTGCGCGCTGCTCTGACCCAGCAGTCTGCCACAGTCCTTCCTGAGGACGCACACCCTGTGTTTACAGGGCAGCTGCATCCAGCTCACAAAGAGGACATCCTAGCAATACCATGGGCTCCTGCCCACCAGCACTGGGCGCAGGTGTCTGGGCCTCCTGGGGCCTGTGGAGACGGGGAGACAGAGCAGTTCTACCCAGACAGATGCTGCGGGGATGGGTTGGATCAAACAGTTTCTCCGTCGTTGGAAAGAGATCACAAGATAAGGTTACAAGGTATGAGCCAAAGTGATGGGGCCGAGAAAGACATGCAGTGAGAATGGGAAAGGCTGGGTAGCTGACAGGAGAGCAGGAGCTCAAGAGAGCACCTCTGCACCACAGTCAACAGTCACAGAGCTGTTCTCAGCCCCACCGCTCAGGGCTCAAATCCCCCACTTCAGTAGCTGAGCTGCGGACATGGAGGCTCTCGTCGGGGGGAGTCTGTGGCTCTCCTGCGTCTTCACCAAAGACAGAGCCTGTCGAGAGAGGCCGTCCGACTTGACTGCACCTCCTGACTTGGCCCTGGAGTCACTGAACCTCCAGATAGTAAGGGGCTCTGGAGTTATTTCTTGCTTTCCTTTTATTGCTGGGCAAACCTGGGAAAGGTACTTAACCTCTGAGCCTCAGTTTCCATGTCTACAGTATTTGGAAAAAATACTTACTTTGTGAAGTTCTTATAATGAAAAAAAATGATATAAAATATGAATGCACATGGCCTGACATATAGAAATTACTGCATACACGTCAGCTGCTTTCATCATTATTGTCATTACTACTCGAAGCACATGGCTCACTGTAAGCACTCTGCGAGTAGCACTTCCTATTCAAACCAGAAGACACTGCCTTCTCCTTTCAGCGCTCATCTTTTGGCAGTCTATTTAGGGCCATGATTTTTGCATTTTTGTGCTTCTATTATTTTAAATGGCCCCCAGAGTAATGAAGAAATGCTATCTAGTGTTCTTAAATGCAAGAAGGCAGTGACGTGCCTCGTGAGAAAATACACAAGTTGGCTGGCGCCTGTGGCTCAGTGAGTAGGGCACCGGCTCCATATACCGAGGGAGGTGGGTTCAAACTCAGCCTCAGGCAAACAGCAACAACAACAAGGATAGCCAGGCGTTGTGATGGGCGTCTATAGTCCCAGCTACTCAGGAGGCTGAGGCAAGAGAATCGCCTAAGCCCAAGAGCTGTGAGCTGTGTGACGCCACGGCACTCTACCGAGGGTGACAAAGTGAGACTCAGTCTCTTAAAAAAAAGAAAGAAAGAAAGAAGGAAGGAAGGAAGGAAAGAGAGAGAAAGAAAAAAGAAAATACATGTGTTAGATGAGCTTTGTTCAGACAGGAGTCACGGTGCTATTGGCTGTGAGCTTGATGTTAATGAATCAATAATACATATTTTAAAAGCAGTCTTTAAACAAAAATGCACATAAACTAAGGTTATATATTGATTGGATGACTAAACTGTTGCCACTATAGGCCTGCAAGAATCTAACTCTGTATTTCCCTTGGGCGCAATGGCTCAGTATTTGCCAACTTGGTGTTTGTGACTACTTTTACAGAAGGTGAACTCTTTGACGGTAGTGCATTAAAGGGAGAATATGGGAGTAGGTCAGAAAGTTTGGACCACGAAGCTAGCCGGGCAGACCCAGCTAAAGTCCTACCAAGGAATGTGGTGTTGAAGTACTTCTAGTCTGTAGTTACTGATTCCACGACTATGGGTTTAAGGAGGGATCCCCCTTGCAGCTCCTTACTGTATCTCTAGTGTCCAGCCTGGATAGATCATCTACAAGAAAAGCCACTGAAACCATTTCCCCTTTCCACATGCTGTCCTCTGTGTTCACAGAAGTACTGAGGAAAGAAGCCATTGATGGTCTAGTAGCCACACTGAGAGTCCAAAGAAATGGGTGAAATGAAATTGAATAATACCTTTTATTTATTTATTATTATTATTTTTTGAGACAGAGCCTGAAGCTGTCGCCCTGGGTCGAGTGCTGTGGCGTCACAGCTCACAGCAACCTCCAACTCCTGGGCTCAAGTGATTCTCCTGCCTCCGCCTCCCAGGTAGCTGGGACTACAGGCACCCGCCACAACGCCTGGCTATTTTTTGTTGCAGCCGTCAATGTTTGACAAGGGACATGGGTTCCCCATCTGAAAGGCCATGTAGACAACCACTCCTGTCTAGAAAATGTGTATGGGTATAAAATGATTTACATACAGCAAATCTTAAGTCAGTGGCTTACATTCCAGGGGTGTTCTCAATGTCTGAAAACAAGGATCTTAATTTGGATTCTCTGTAGTTTTTATACCTGACGGCTCCATCACAGCAATGCAGTGAGAAACGGCCATGCCTGCATTTGCCAAGAAAAGGGGGGAAGAAGCTAAGTAAGGAAATATGTAACGCATGTCTTTCAGATCTTATGCTCTGTGTCTCGTAACCATCCCTGCTACCCCTCTGAAGGTTCTCCCCTTTCTATCTCCTTCCTCTAAAGCAGATTTCTGAATTAGCTAAGTTAATTTTCATGAATATATGCTTCTTTTCAAAGCTGACCAAATACCCTTTAGAGAATGCTTTACTCTTAATATGTTTGAAATAAAAAGTAGTTTACTAAAAGTACACACATTAAAGACCAAAAATCACTTCGACCTTAATACAGTTTTCTCCTTGTCCCCATGTTCATGCTGTCTTCATTCTAGAATAAATAGGAAATCTACCCTAGGACCTCTGAACCCATTATACATAGTAATTCAGAGCCTAGACTCTGGAGGCAAACTACTGCAGTCTGAATCCGGCTCCACTACTTATTAGCTGTGTGAGCTTGATAAGTTATTCTACTTCTCTGTTTCTCTATTTCCTCAGCTATAAAACAAACACAGGACAGCACTATCACTGTACTGTGGGAACTAAATGGATTAATATATATAAGAATAATACCTGGCACACAAGTTCCACATAAAAGCAGTCTTTAAGGTTAAGAAAACTACTAAGCTACTTTTTAATTGTTATGCTAACGTTATTTTCCTCATCAAAAGAGAGGAAAATTCAAAAGTAAAGTCCACAAAATGTTGTCTTTAATATATTTAAAAGCCAGGCACCGTGGCTCACGCCTGGAATTCTAGCACTTTGAGACTGTCTGAAGTCAGGAGTTCAAGACAGGTCGGAATAAGAGCAAGCCCCCATCTCTACAGAAAATAGGAAAATTACTCAGGCCTGGTGGCATACACCTGTGGTCCCAGCTACTTGAGAGGTTGGGGCCTGAGGTTGCAGTGTGCAATGATGTCACACTGAACTCCAGCCTGCGTAACACAATGAGACCTTATCTCAAAAAATATTTTTTAAAGGTATAAGTAAAAATGACATAGAAAATTGGGTGGCACCTGTTGCTCAGTGAGTAGGGCACTGGCTCCATATGCCGGAGGTGGCGGGTTCAAACCCAGTCCTGGCCAAAAACTGCAAAAAAAAAAAAAGAACTGACATAGAAAATAAACATTTTCACATTTAAAACAAAAAAGCAAAATTTAGAAAAGCCAATTAATAAACAATTGAAAATTTAAAACTCTTTACCACCTTCAACATATTTATCATTCATTCTGACTAGAGTCTTCGGATTTAGGAAATAAAACATATTACAAGCCTAATGGAATGTTTTTATGCCCTTTTATTCTAGCCAATTAGGTATCTAAAATTATGAAACTAAACACTTAGCTTCTACACTTCAACATATTTCTTCGACTTGACTGGCTTTTAAAGGAGAAACAGTTCAAAGTCAAGAGTATGGTATTTGATGTGTCTCACAAAATCTTTAGTAAAACATAAATAGTAGTAACTATATTATTTTTACGATAAAGCAAATGTGTATCAATGTAATACCATGTTAGTGTTTACTACGCTACAAGCTACAATGTTGCATGTTAACTATGAACCTGGTGAAAAGAGTCAGCACTACTAAAATACCCATCAGAAAATGCCACATCTTACCTCTTAATGTCAAGGACAATGGCACCTGTGAGAGAAATGGGTAAGCCACTGATTCTAAAACCTCCTCAGCCTTTCTGAACGATAATTTTTAGAATAAATCCTGTAAGAGGTACTGTGGAAAAATCTGCTGGCTGTTGCACAAACTTTTTCACTTCATGAATTTTATATCCCCTCGGCTTCCAGAGAATTAAACTGTCTCTACAATATCGCCCAGTTCTTTGCCAAACTTTTTTTTTTTTCCCCAAATCAAAAGGTCCCATGAACATATTTCACTGAGTTTTACAACACAGGGTCACCTTCAACCCCACCTTTTCTTATCCTATCTTTCCTACCAATTAAAAATCGCTCTAAGAAGCTAACCCCTCTGCTTGACAAGACCAGACCTGATTATCGTATTTGTGGTTAATTATTGTAGTTGGAATTCTGAAGTGCAGCAGGATTTGCAAACTAGTTACCTGGCTTGTTTATGCACCACCGTGACATCAAGACGTGGACGATGGAGGTGCTTTCCCACACAGACCTCCAAAAGTAAAGACACTTTTTTAGATAACACGATATGTTAATACATTTGTGAAAATACTTTAAATTTGTAAAGGACTAATAGTTTATGTCCTAGGAGAAAAACAACACTATTGGGCCACTCCAGTTTTAGGAGGTTGTAAATAGACATATTTCTGTTTTAATACAAAGGAAATACAAAGTGGCACAGGTGCAGGTCAGTCAACTCGCATGTAGACCTGCTCAGGTGAAAATCACTCCCTAAGTCATCAGGGCAGTACTCGCTCAACAGTCAGGTAAATTTTATACACAATTCCTCTTAAGTTGTGAAAATTCCTGTAAGATAGAGGATAATAACATTTATTGACACTGAGTTCCGGTGTCGGTTGTAAGTTACCATCTTGGATTAAATACCTTATTTAACTTTGTTTTCCCATAGTGTTTCACAGAGCATCTTATAATAACAATAGGTGCTCAATAAACATATATTAAACTATTACAAAATTCTTGGATCATTTGAAGGTTTTTAAAAATAAGGCAACAAAATAAAATTGAAAAGCAAAAAAAATGAAGCCCAAACAACCCAGCTTTGAAAATTTTACTATTAAAAATATTTAACATGATTCTAGTACCTTTTGGGCTGAAACCAGTATATAACTGTCTTATAGCCCTACTTGAGTGAATGTGGGAGAGTCTTATACTTTTTTAAAAATCCAGAATGATTAAAGCCACAGTTAATTATTTATTGGAACCAAGTTTTTTTTTTTTTTTTGAGACTGAGCCTCAAGCTGTCACCCTGGATAAAGTGCCGTGGCATCACAGCTCACAGCAACCTCTAATTCCTGGGCTCAAGCGAGTCTCTTGCCTCCGCCTTCCAAGTAGCTGGACTACAGGTGCCCGCTACAACGCCCGGCCATTTTTTTTTTGGTTGCAGCCGTCATGGTTGTTTGGCAGGCCCGGGCTGGATTCGAACCGCCAGGTCAAGTGTATGTGGCTGGCGTCTTAGCCCGTTGAGCCACAGGCGCCGCGCCAGAACCAAGTTGTTTTTGTAGACAGACTAAGGTGCCAGTGTTCTTTGAAAAAAAAAAAAAATAATAATAAGATTAATGATTTATTAAACTATATTGTGGTAATGTATGGTCTGCAGATATTATAGGGAAAAGGAAGCTTCTGTACTTAGGATATAATTAAAAATTATGTTTGAGTTGCTCTGACCCTCTTTTATTAGAAAAGATATGAAGAATTCTTTGTTAAATACTCTGTTTTTCAATAAAGAGGTGGCCATAAAGTTCGTGTACATTGTCAATTAATAGACAACTATTTTAAGTTGCACATGAACTTAATGGCCACCGTGTATCAATCTATTTATCTATCTATACACACACAAATATTTAAGTATGAACTGCCTGATAGATTTCTTGCTTCCTGAATGTCAACTTCAAAAGGGAACTGTATATAATATAGTTACCTTTAAAATAAGTGATTTGGAAACATACATATAACTTGAGCATATCTGCTGTAGAAATCAAGGGGAAAACATTAGCAAATTCATTCTTCAGTTATACACTGTGTAACAGTTAACCCTTTTCAGATAAAGCTGTATCTTTTGCCAATCTCAGACTTTTAAGCACTACACCTGACAAGGGTGAGAGAGAGGTACGGACTGCTGAGAGAATTAATGGCATTAGCATGAGCAAAAGTGGCCAAGCAGGGTCTGAAGATTAACTGAATGTTATTCGCTTTCTACACACAGCAGCATAAGGATCAACCAGAGAAAGTTAGGCGCTACATATAACAAAAACAAACAAAAACCACTAAATCAAGGGCTCGGCCAGAAGAGAAAGCTTTATTTATCACCTAGTAAATTAAATAATTTCAAATTTACTGAAAAGCTCCCTTTTAAGGTTGGAATTATGAAAGGATAAAGGAAAGCATGATACAAATGCAAAGCTTATAGTCTTATCTGTTCCTTAATAATTAAGAAGTGGTTGTTAAAGATTAAGATTCTTCTCCTGAATTTTATAAACTGCATACCAAAATACTCTCTAAAAGGAAGCATGACACCGTATTGTCCACATAAAGAAACTGCAAGTAATCTTTAAACACTCAACACAAAAGAAATAAGGACCACAGAATCAAATTGGGTCACAATGTATCTATTTGTCCCTGAGAACATTATCACTGCCTGGCTGTCATGCTCAGTTCTCCCTTCCACACACACATCCAATCCACAAGCACACAGAATTCCAAGAACATTACCAAATATGAAGTCAGAGCACTTCTGAAACACACCTTGTAATCGTCCACAGCCTCTGCAGTGCCAATCAGAGCCCAGCAGCTTCTCTGTATCTTCACCAGTGATGGAAATACAAACACTGTACATCACTAATCAAAACAACCCTCCCACAATTAGCAATAAATTTATTGCCTCAGAGATAAATCTCCTCTATTAACCCAAACCAACATCCCGTCTTGATGTAACCCTGAGCAAATGCTGAGCACCCCCTGCTTATCTCCTCCATCATTTGTTTCCAACGATAGCTGACAAACTAGCCACACAAATCCTTTTTTAGCTGCTGATCAGACAGATCCCCCTTTGACAATCCAGCATGGTGGAACACTCGAAAATTCTTCCTGCTTCTATTCTATTGCTTGCTCTAAAAACCGGTTTCCTTTTCATTGAGATAATAGCCTTTTCTGCAGTCACATGACTCAGAAGCTACATTAGCCGAGCTTTATGATAATAGAGCAAGTAAGCCTCTACCCTCCTGCTAGAAAGGGGATGTCTTCTTTCTCTTTTCTCCCTTCCTCCTTCTCGCTCACACTCACAGCCTCAGACTCAGGCTCACTCTCTCACACACACATACACACGTGCACCAGTGTGCACATGGACGCTCAGACGCATGTCTAAAATTAGTTACTCTTTGTGGAATGCTCCTAAGTACAAAGGTACACTCTAAAATGAATATACAATTTCTAGATTTGTTGCTAAAAATAACTGTTCATAACAAACATCCTGATGCCTGGTCTTCCTTTCATGAGGCGGCTGCAGCACCCTGGCTGTGAACACTTCCCCAGGAACACCAATACCAAGGACAGTAACAAGGAAACATGTACTCTCTGTTCTCTCTGGAGCTTTGCCCCCGTGATATAAATCTGACAAATCCAGCATAATGGACACTTTGGAAACATTATAGCTATCCACATACTGAGAATTAATTCCCTGTATTAGTGAAACATATATAAGCACACTTTTTAACATCAAAATATACCCTTATTAGAAATATATCTGCATTAAATAATTTACAATTTGTTCCAAGAACAAAAATACTCTCATGGCCAAAACAGTTAAAAAAAATAATAATCAAAAGTCCTTTTGAGTCTAGTCAACTTGATCCAACAACCAACTCTTAAGACACACGTTTGGGAACACAACCACAATGGAGGCACACAGAGGCTGTGCTGTAATTTTGTTTCCTGTCCCTAGTAGCAGGCGGGAGCCCTGCGACAGCAGCCAACTGCATTACACAGCTGCTTCCCCTTTACTTATGGTTTGTCTCATATTAAAAATTGTTTTTAATCTACCAACAGTAATTCTGGGAAGAAGTTTAAATGTAGGAGAGCTGGGTAGTCAATGGCAGAGAAAAAGATGGGGTACGGAGTTGCCCCAGAGACAGCCATGTACAACCCCCAATGTAAAGAATGAATGCTGTACCCAAGACTAAAGGAAAGCTCGAATCTGCTCAAGTCGAGGGAGTCAACGACACTTTATGTTTCTTGGTTATAACTGGTTTCCTCATCTCAAAAATGCAAAACATAGTAGATTTTGAAAACACACGTATATTTTTACTTTTAATCATGGTAAAAAACACAAAACATGACATTTATCATCTTAACCGTTTTAAGGTATACAGTTCAGTAACGTTAAGTACATTCACCCTCTTGTGCAACAGAAATCCTGAACTTTTTCATCTTGCAAAACCGAAACTCTATACCCATTTAAACAACTCCCATTTCCTCCTCCCCCCAGCCCCTGGCAACTACCATTCTACTTTCTGTTTCTATGAATCTATCTTAGATATCTCCCTACGTGGAACCATACAGCATTTGTCCTATTGTTTGTATGTATTTTAAGGAATAATTATTTTAATACTAGGAGAACAAGACAGAGTTTTGATCTCACAAAATCATTTTATATAAACTGCATTATTCATAGGTAAAGCAAGCCAAAGTTACGTTCTTTAATCCAGAAAGACCAAGAATTGTTATAAGTACAATTAAACAGAAGGATTGCTATCATTGTCATCTAAAAGCACTTACATAAAAACTTCTAATTTCTCATAACTGAACGAATTTGACAATTCTAATTCCTAAACTCTTAGTTTACTATTATTAACCACTCAACATACAAACAGCACAGAGGGGATGGCATGGGTATTTACTGATTCTCTTCAAGACACTGTAAAGACCACGGCCACCCTGGAAGAAAACCCTACGATTAACAGCCTGAAATCCCCAAGGATGTGTCAGTGAATTTAAGTTTCCATAAAGACCTGAGCAATACAATTCAGTTAGAAAATGAAAACAACTTAAACACTTGAAATACCAGCATATGGCAATAACTCATAATAAAAATGCAAAGCACAATTCAGAATTTTTAAGATAACTAAACTAGGCTGGGCGCCCGTATCTCAGTGGTTAGAGCGTCAGCCCTGTGCTCTGTGGGTGGCGGGTTTAAACCCCACCCAGCCTGCTAAAGAAACAAAAACTAATAGTAAGATAACTACACTAATTGTTAAAGAAACTTTAAAAGTTAAATGATTTTAACGGCTACCTAAATTCTTTCATTATGGACTTAAAACCTAAAATCAATAATCAGCTAGGACATGCTATAAAATTAACGCAATGACTGAAGATACGAAGGAAAAAATATAAAACACTAACGTAAAAACTGCAGGGGGTGGTTTATGAAATCCCTCACAAATGTGACCTGGTTTTGCACGTGATCTTATAGACCACGGAGGAAGGGGGAAGTCATGTGTCCCTTATTAACTCCAATTTCACTTTTACAATTATTTCCCAGATCACAGGCAGTAACTAAATGCCGTGCATTCCCAGATCAGACCCGGCACAAGAAGAAGATGTCTCCTACCAAACACATCTAAGGACAATGTCCTCATCCACCTTCTGTGCTGTACTTCAAGATATACTGCTGTTGTCAAATCCGTGCCTCTGCTGTATTTTCTGCTGGCATACACAAATTGGTAAAATTGCCTAACTCTCATCCCCAGTGCAGAAGGTAGTCATGGTAGATTTTATCATCAGCAATTTTAAACTTTTTTCTTCACCAAGAAGAAAAAAGTATTATTTACCAAGGAATTAAAGTAGGTAATTTGTGAAGTTGTTTTCTAGCTTTAACATTTTATGATGGACATCATATATAACTGTGATTCATTAATGAATCCAAGAGTCTGAGGAGAAGTAAAACAAGGAATTAATAGAGTAACGTTTTGATTTTTAAACTGAGGCACAATGTTCAATCAGGGCAATATACAGATCTTAAGGGAACTTAAGAGTAAAGTTCAAGAGTTGGCGCCTGTGGCTCAGTGAGTAGGGTGCCAGCCCCATATACCGAAGGTGGGGGGTTCAATCCCAGCCCCAGCCAAACTGCAACAAAAAAATAGCTGGGTGTTATGGCAGGCGCCTACAGTCCCAGCTCCGTGGGAGGCTGAAGCAAGAGAATCTCCTAAGCACAGAAAATGGAGGTTGCTGTGAGCTGTGACACCACAACACTCTACCGAGGGCAATAAAGTGAGACTCTGTCTCTACAAAATAAATAAATAAATAAATAAATAAATAAAGTTCAAGAGTTGAGACAAATGAAAGCACCTATGTAATCCCTGTTCCTATCTAAAATGTAGAAAACTTTCATCCCTCTGAAAAGTTCTCTTGTGCTCATTCTTAGGCAATCTCCAGGTTGGTATTTTTTTTTTTGAGACACAGAGTCTCATTTTGTTGCCCTTCATAGAGTGCTGTGCTGTCACAGCTCACAGCAAACTCCAACTCTTAGGCTTAAGCGATTCTCTTACCTCAGCCTCCCAAGTAGCTGGGACTACAGGCACCCACCACAACGCCCGGCTATTTTGTTGTTGTTACAGTTGATTAGCTGGCCCAGGCTGGGTTCGAACCCGCCACCCTCAGTACATGTGGCTGGCACCGTAACCACTGTGCTACAGCGCCGAGCCACAATCTCCACTTTCTCTTCCCTGACTACACCAATATATTTTGATTTTCTATTATCACAGATTAGTATTACTTTTTGTAGAACTCAAATAAATGAAATCATACAGTCAGCATTTTTTGAGGTCCTGACTCTTTTTGTCATGAACTTTTGGAAATTTATCCATGTGAATGGGCACATTCTTTAGTGTCCATGGGAAACTGGTACCAGGGCTTCCTCTGGATATAAAAATCTGTGGATGCTGAAGTCCCTGATATAAAATGGCATATTATTTGCATATAACCTGTGCACCTTCTTCCATATAATTGAAGTCTCTCTAGATGACTTATACTACCTAATAAAATACGAATACTATGTAAATATGTTATATTGGATTATTTAGGTATCAATGACAAGGGAAAAAGTCTGTACATGCTCAGCACATACAAGTTTTTCTGAGTATTCTCTATCCAAGGCTGAGTGAATCTTCAGATTTGGAAATATATGTTAATGATTTGTCCCTTTTTATTATTAAGGAGGTTCCATTGTGTGAATATATTACAAGGAAAGAATGGAAGAGAATACAAAAAAATGATGAGAGTTGGGTAAGGTGGATGGGACCATGAGTCATTTTCATTCTAATTTCTAAACTTTCATCTTTATCATTTAAAAATAAGGGAAAGGGTTGACAACTTCTTACATGGGTAGAGGGTATATGGCAGTTTATGACACTACTGTAAGTTTCTATAATACAAACACCAAAATATAAATTGCATCCACTGTACCAAAAGGTAGTAAATCTTTACAAAGATTTCCTTATACCATTCGACCATGGATTTATTCAAATGATTAAAAATAAGATAAATTCTGAAGGTGATATGTTTCAAGTTGCAGAGTATGGACAAACCTTTATAGTATTAATTGGTAAACCCATTAATGTAATTCAGCTTAATATCACATTTTAAAAACCTGACAAAAATGTCACAAATAGTTATTTATTACATATACTTTTAAATGAGATGATGAATAAGTTTCATGAACAGAGAGATAAGATGAAAAGTAATAATGCTATCAGGAATTTGGTGCTTCCATTAGGAAGCAGTGAGTGCTGTTTTCTTGGGTTACTTCCAGATCTGCACAGAATTATGTCACTTGGCTCTCTAACCTCCTTGCTCAGGAGATAAACCAGGGATAGAGGAAAGGCTTGTCTTTAGATATCTTGCTTGTAGATATCATTCTACAAACATTAACCAGAGATTTTGATTTTCTTTTTCTTTTTTTTTTTGAGATAGAGTCTCACTTTATCAACCTCGGTAGAGGGCTGTAGCATCCGTAGCATCACAGCAACCTCCAACTCCTGGACTTAGGCAATTCTCTTGCCTCAGCCTCCCAAGTAGCTGGGACTACAGATCCCCACAACGCCCAGCTATTTTTTGTTGCAGGTTGGCCGGGGCTCGAACTCTCCACCCTCAGTATGTGGGGCTGGCGCCCTCCCCACTGAGCCATAAGCACGGCCCGAGATTTTGTTTTTCTGACGTGTAGGAAAACGAGTGTCACAGAAGACCTAACTGTGCTAAGCTAGCAGTGAGTGCTGTTTTCTTGGGTTACTTCCAATAAAAGGCTTATGCAAACAGCAGTGCATAAATGTCTATGATACTATTGCAGTAGATTATACCCACATAAAAGAGGGCTGAGGAGAAGGACTATAGAGTGCAATCACTTCTAAATACAACTCTGCCAAGTTGCCACTTCATGAAATGAAATAATATACAAATAGCATACTATAATTCTGCCTCAGCTTCAGCACTTCATCCAAGGATTTTAGAGGTTTCAAACTACTGAGTCAGATTCTTCCCAATTAATGCATATGTGAACTACTGTAAAGGTGCCTTATGAAAAGGTGAATTTATTCTTTGAGGTCACTGAACCACTAGGAAAAAACTGCAATTCTTAATGACCTTTTCGCCAGAATTAATGAGAACCCTACTGATCAGGGTTTATATCTTACAAACTTTGGGCATCTAAAAATGCCAAAGACTCGGAGAGATGGTAGCATACTGCAAGAGTTCCATTTGTCGATTTACCAGCCCTCTGAGGTTGGCATTAGTCCCTAATAAGTCTCTGATAGCTGCAATGACCAACTGGAAAATTGTAAAATCTTGGAGCTAGAAAGACTGAGTAGAGCCATCTAGTACGAGAACTCGCAAAGTCATCCATTTCAAATTCCCAGACCTGGATAATGCCACAGTCTCCAGTTGATTTTTTCAAGTATGGCTATTCCCTGGTATCCATTGGAGATTGGTCCCAGGACCCCGGGGATACCCAACTCTGCGGTTGCTCAAGTCCACATAGCATATGCAGACCCTCCTGTATACTTCATCTATGTGTTACTTAAAATACCTAATATTAATACAGTACAGGTGCCACGTATACTGTATTTTTAATGTTTATATTACTTTTCATTATTTAAAAAAATATTTCTGGGCTCAGAGCCTATGGCTCAATGGGCTAAGGCGCCAGCCACGTACACCTGAGCTGGCGGGTTCGAATCCAGCCTGGGCCCACCAAACAATAATGGTGGCTGCAACCAAAAAATGGCCAGGCGTTGTGGCAGATGCCTGTAATCCCAGCTACTTGGGAGGCGGAGGCAGGAGACTCGCTTGAACCCAGGAATTGGAGGTTGCTGTGAGCTATGATGCCACAGCACTCTATCCAGTGTGACAGCTTGAGGCTCTGTCTCAGGGAAAAAAAAAAAAATTTCTGATTTTGAATTAGCTGAATTACAGATGTAGAGCCCATGATACTGACGGCTGAGTAGACCTAACCTTAGGATTATATAATCATATTAATTAAGGAGAGAATCCCCGGAATTGCTTCTAATTAGTCAAAAAGTAACCAACACTTCTTTGAAATGTTAGAAAGGACAGCATTTTTAGGAATACACCAGAATAGCTATAACAAATATGTGTCCTGTGACCATGAATGCCTATGGCATTAACACACCTTCCTGTCACCCCGAACTCACTCGGGGGTTAAACACATCTTCTCTCTGACTCTGCTCCGTACAGCGTGCCCATAAAGTGGACAAAAGAAGGTGACAATCACACACATTAAAGCATGGAAGAACCTGGCCTACTGGTTACTACATAGGTCAATTATGTGGCTTTTATGTCTTTATTTAATAGGCTATTTTAAGAAAGATCAGACTGAAAGTGTTCACTTATTCACAAATTTGGTCACACAAAGAAAACTGCCAAAAATGGACAAAGAAGCTACTCTTTGTGCAGATGCTATATTCTGTGGCAAACAACTACAAATTTCCACAGGCACAAGAAACATTTGTGACACGTGCTCTCCATAGCACGTCTGTCACTAAGCCTGCGACGCTCACAGGTGACCACGACATCCTGGCATCCTGAGCCAACTCTGACACAACCTCAACTCATCGCTACAGGTTTTGAAGGGGGCTGACTTCTTTCATCTTCTCTGTACCCTTCTTTCTGCCTTCTCCTTATTCTCTCCGTCTCAAAATTTAGTTAAAATTATTCATCCTTGTTAGGAGGAGAGTAGTAACAATTGCAATCATAGTACCAAGTATGGGAAAAGTACCATTGGGAGAAAAAGAAATCTTTCCTTAAAGCTTCAATAAGACACTATAGTCATTTCTAATCATGAAAAAATATTTTTGATGCCTCACCTGATGTTTTTCTTCTCTCTCTCTCTTTTTTTTTTTAGCTCTAAGTCAATTAATTTCATCCAACAAATATTTATTCAGTACCAATGCTGTGTAAGTCACTAGGTCTCCAAGATAAAATCCCTGCCCCAAAGGGACCTATAATTTAGGAAGGCAAACAGAAAGACATGCAAAACTGATATGGTAAGAAATGCCTTAGGAGAAATGATACTTGAGTTAGAGAGAATAGTTATGAAGCTTAGCAATAACATCAATGATAAATGATAACACTATATACCTTAAAATGTCAAATTTAGCCTAGAAATAAGCCTTTACATACATGGTCAAATGATTTTTCACAAGGGTGTAAAATAGGGAAAAGACAGACTTTTCAACAAATAGTGATAGGAAAATTAGATTTTTCCATACTTAAAAAAAAAAAAAAAAAAACCAACCATGTTGGACCTTATCTTACATTAGACAAAAATTAATTCAAAATGATTCAAAGACCTAAATTTAAGCACAAAACTATAAAACTCGTATAAGAAAACACATGGGAAGCTGGGCACGGTGGCTCAGGTCTGTAATCCTAACACTTTGGAAGGCAGAGGCGGGATGATTGCCTGAGCTCAGGAGTTGGAGACCAGCTTGAGCAAGAGTGAGACCCCATCTCTAATAAAAATAGAAAACTAGCTGGGCATCAGCAGTCACCTGTAGTCCCAGCTACTCAGGAGGCTGAGGCAAGATGATCTCTTTGAGTCCAAGAGACTGCGGTTTCTGTGAGCTATGATGTTACCACAGCACTCTACCCAGGGTGACAGAGTGAGACTCTGTCTCCAAAAAAAAAAAAAAATCACACGTGGGAACAACTTTATGACATTGGATTTGGTGATGATTTCTTAGGACACTAAAAGCACACAGGCAAAGGATGAAAAAAACTTTGACTTCATCAAAATTAAAAACTGGTGTACATCACTCATTCAGTTTAAGTGTAACTGTTTCGGCATACTGTCACCAAAATAAAAGGAAACAGCAGGAAGCAATTGAGACCTCCGAAACTCTAGGCCGGACTCATCAAAGTGACCATGGCTGCAAAATTTTTAAATTGTTGAGAATAGCTAGTATGGTTTCTTCTAATACATTGTGAATAACAAGGAAAAATTTGGGGGATGAAACTGAATTTCTGCATTTTGTAACATTTGGTAAATCCAGAGTTCCTGCATTTTCTGTTCACCGTACATGCCACATTTTTTATTAGAATAAAATTCCAGTGATCCTTAAAAAAAAAAAAACAAACAGAATACTATCAAGAGCAAAAGGCAACTCATACAATGGGAAAAAATATTTGCAAGCTATATATTTGATAAGGTAGTAGTATCTACAATATATTTAAAGATTCCCACAATGCAACAACAGAAAACAAAACCCTGATCAAAACCTTGGCAAAGGACTTGAATAGACATTTCTCCTAAGAAGGTATAGAAATTGCCAATAAGCAAATGGAAATATGCTCAACATCACTGATCATGAGGGAAATGCCAATCAAAACCACAAGAAGGTATCACCTCACACCTATAACAGCTACTAACAAAAATGTAGAAAATAGCAAGCATTAAGTGAGGATATAGAGAAATTGGCACATAAAATGTTGCAGCACTGTGGAAAACAGTGATGATTTTTTAGAAAACGTGATTCCAGCAATTCCACCTGCAGGTACGTACCAAAAAGAACTGAAAGCAGGGTCTTGAATAGATGTGAATATACAAATTTTCATAGCAGCGTTATTCACAATAGCTGAAAGGTGGAAACAACCCAAGTGTCCACTGAAAGATAAACAGATAAATAAAATCCAGTATATACATACAATAGAGTATTATCCAGCTGTGAGAAGGAAGGGAACTTGAGGATCACAGGAGCCCAGGTGCTGAAGGATGAAGTGATCTGTGGTCACCCACTGCCTACAGCCTGGCTAACACAATGGGACGGAGGGAATAATGTACACAAGATCTTTTTTTTGCAGTTTTTGGCCAGGGCTGGGTTTGAACAGGCCACCTCTGGTATATGGGGCTGGCGCCCTACTCCTTTGAGCCACAGACGCGGGACATGATCATTTCTTAAGGAATGAGATGTCTGATGTCTGTCTGTTGTTCTAATGTAACCTCCAAGTCCGTCGAAGCCAACTGCTGTATGCCCAAGGTTTCAAGTGACTCGTACTAATTTGTCAGTAGTTTAGTAAGTAGAATTATGTCAGAATTTAGGAGTATGTTTTTGCCAAACCTACAAAATAGAAGATCAGAATCGTGCACCAACTAAGAGAAACTCATAAAAAGAACTATGAACAACTTAGATAAGGAAATTTGCTCATGTGAGCAATGATAGTGCTCATAGGTGATTCTAAAAAAAACCAAACTAATCAATGATTCCTAATTTATTTCTATTTTGCTGTGGTAAAAAGTAATAAAATAAAGAAATGTGCAGACACAAAATTGAGACTCTGGGTCTCTCCAGGCTGAGCCCTCGCTTGGAATCAGCCCATCAAGTTCCGCAAATGTACAACACCCATGCTGAGTTACCTCCTCTCCCCACACAGGACAGACGCGGCTAACGCATCACTTCTGAGCCCCTGTGTGGCCTCTCAGTTCCCCTCCACACAGCACTCCAGGCAATCACTACAATCGGCAGGCGCTGGCACGGGGATGCCGTCTGCCTGCTGCCATCCCAGCCCAGGGTGAGAACGGGGCGGCCGCGTATCACTCTCAGAAGACGCAGGAGAACCTCTGCCGATGGAAAGACGATCTCACCAGGCACAACGGACTGGGTAGCTTGCTTCATGACTGGAAGCTGAATCTGTTCATTTGAAGCAGCTCCCTTTCTTTTCTGACCCTGTTTGAGACATGATGGTTCTTTCCATATAGAGCTTTTAATCCTCGATAGAATTGAGAACACAATGAAGGCCATGTTCTTGGACTTTTGTTAGAAAAGTGAGTTACTAGTAAAGAAAATCTTCATTAGCAAGAGGGGAAGGTTTGCAGAGTGGCCAGCTACTCGCCATCCGTCCCTCCAATTTTCCTACCTCCTCCCAGGCTTCCACTTGAACCCTATTCCCAACCATTCCTAGAGACCAGCTGCAGAACGGGCTGGGGGGTAGGGGCAGGAAAATGGAGGCACAATTGTGAGAAGCAAAACATTTCTCTACATCAGCCAGCCATTGCTAGTGAATGATCTTGACCAGAATGGGGGCCAAAGTGTAGCCTTCTCATATAGACCACAGCTACCTCCTCCAGTCAGCTCGAGCCATGGGGGAGGAAGTAGTGTTATTGTTTTTGTTGTTTCACTTTCCCCCTTACACACGGTGAACTTCTTTACAAAAGTGCTCCACTCATAACAAGTTCATCTCACTCAGATTACAGCATGTTAAAACCATTTAACAGACTAAAGAGAAACACAATAAAGACATCATTTTATTATTACACTTAATCAAACCATATGCCAGGTACAGGTCTGAATTTGTATTAATTTTCACATCTACTTTTCTCACCACCACCCCAACCGTTTGTACTGTTATTTTACAAATCTATGCGTGAGAAAAGGAAGGCACAGAGATGCCAAGTACAGCTGCAGCTAAAGGGTCAACATTTGAATTCACACCGCCTGGTTCTCGAGTCTGCTCTCAACCACCACACAAAGAAGAGACGGTGCTGGTGCCCAGTGATCTTCAAGCACACAGGTGTTACGTTAGGGAGGTGCTTTGCACGTGGTGTCTTACTGGTTCCTTCAAATATCATGTGTTTTAATTTTCCCTTTATGGATATGGAAAAAACTGATGCTTAGTGCGCTTAAGTAACTTAAGGTTCCACAATGGAAAGACCACAAAAGGCCAGTTTATTTACTGGGTGTGAAAAACATGCCAACTACTCTGACATGAGTTATCTCCTTAAATTCTCTCAATAAACTAAAGACAGAGGTACTAGTTTATCTCATTTTACAGTTAAGGAAAATGAGGCTTAGAGGGAAGTCTGGTCCAACAGACTCTCCATAGTTGACCACCACCTTAAATCGACCTAATTTTAATAGACCAGACATCACCCAAGGTACATAACAGCATAGTACCCCTGGTTCCTTATGTTGACCACCTCTGTATGTTTACTTGTTTTTTTTAATAGTCCCCTGGGTGGTCAACTTACAGAGATTCTACTGTAATGTAATTAGGGCCATATTACTAAGAAAAGAAGAAATTCAACCTCAGACCACTTGAACCCCAAGTCCCTGTTTTCCCCTTCTGATACTGCTGTAAACAAAACTTTACTCATCAGCTTATATGTAAGGCACTGTTGGAGTTACAAGGATGATTCAGCTCCACTGAGTAAGTTTATAGTCCAGAAAGGGAGAAAGAATGGATATTCAAATCACTATAATTTCAATACATTTCTTCAACTATTCCCCAAGGTCCTTATTATGTGTGGGGCACTATTCTAGCTAGAACTGGATATAGCAATATAGCGAACCAATCAGATAGACATATCCTCCTGACCTAACAATCTAGAGACAATAAACAAGACAAAGAAGTAAAAGATATAGTATGTAAGAATGATAAACACTAAGGAGAAAGAGCAACTGGCAGGCGGATTAGAAAAGAGGGCAGGTTGTAGAGATTTCCAATGGGGCAGCCAGGGACTGTCCTCTTTGCCTTGGCCCTTTAGCCACGGCGCATGCCTCCAATCAACTGCCCACCCCTTTCCAAACCGTAGTTTCTCACCATTCCCTAAAGCCCTGTACAGTCCGGCCTCTCTCGGAACACTTGATTTCAACACTGTCCCTTGGCTTCCACCTGTGCTGGGTCCACTGCTCAGTCAACAAATTGTACCTCCCACCAAAAACACATAACAAAACGACCGAAAACAAATCCTAAGAGCATTTCTTTCTTTATTATTTAAAAAATTTTTATTTGACAAAGAATATTTGTATACATTCATGGGGCACACAGTGATGCTTTGATACCCATAAAGTACAATGATCTGATATGGGTGATGAGCGTATCTACCATCTCAAACATTTACTGGTTCTTTGTGCTAGCTATCTGAATGACTATTAACTAAAGTCATCCTACAGTGGCGCGGAGCCCTGGAACTTCACCATACCTACAAAGGAGGCATATTCTTTACCCTTCCTTCCTTTGGTTCTGTCTAGATGTAATTCTGTTACAGCTATCCTTTAACCCTGTTTCTCCCTTCACCTTCCCCATACTCACCTCTAGTGACTTCTACTCTCCACTTACAGATCAACTTTCTTAGCTTCCACATATGCTTGGGAATTTGTGGATTTGTTTTTCTGCGCCTGGCTTTATATAACATTCTGTGACTCATCCATGTTGCTGTGAATGACAGAATTTTGTTCTTTTCTATGGCTAAATAGTATTCCTTTTTTTTTTTTTTTTGGAGACAGATCCTCAAGCTGTCGCCCTGGATAGAGTGCTGTAGCATCACAGTTCACAGCAACCTCCAATTCCTGGGCTCACGCGAGTCTCTTGCCTCCGCCTCCCAAGTAGCTGGGACCACAGGCGCCCGTCACAACGCCTGGCCATTTTTTAGTTGCAGTCGTCATTGTTGTTTGGCGGGCCCAGGCTGGATTTGAACCCGCCAGCTCAGGTGTATGTGGCTGGCGCCTTAGCCAGTTGAGCCACAGGCGCTGAGCCGGCTAAATAGTATTCCAATGTGTGTATGTACCAAAGTCATTCATGTTCCAATGAACACTGAGGCTGATTCCGTAGCTTGGCTCCTGGGCACAGTGCTGCGGTGAACACGGGGGTGCAGAGGTCTCCTCGGTGCGCTCACTTCCTTCCCTTTGCATGTGGGGTTGCTGCATCATATGACATTCGAATTTTAGTTGTTTTTAGGAACTACCATACTATTCTCCAAAACGATTGTACTGGATTATATCCCCACCAACAATGTGTAAAGAGTTCTCTTTTCTCCATACCCCTGCAATCATTTGTTGTTTTTTGAGAACAGCCATAGTAACTGAGGTGAGATGGTATCTCACTGTGGTTTTGATTTGCATCTTGCCTATAATTAAATGTTAAGCATTTTTCCATATACCTGTTGGCCATGTGTATGTCTTCTTTTAGGAAAAGTCTGTTTAGATCATTTACCCATTATTTTAAAAAATGAGATTGTTGTTTTGTTTGCTGTTAAGATGTTTGAGATCCTTGTACACTGTGGATGGTAACCTCCTGTTGGAAAAGTAGTGTAGAGTATTTTCTCCCATTTGGGGGCCAGGGGTGGTGGCTCATGCCTGTAATTCTAGCACTCCTGGAGGCAGAATGGGAGGACTGCTTAAGTAATCTGAGATCGATGTGGGCAAGAGTGAGACCCCCATCTCTCGTAAAAACAGAAACATTCGCCATCTGAGCATTGTGGCAGACGCCTGTGTCCCAGCTACTCGGGAGGCTGAGGGAGGATGACCAGCTGAACCCAGGCATCTGCGGTTGGTTGCTGTGAGCTAGGCTGACACCATGGCACTTCAATCTGGGTAACAGAGTGAGACTGTCCACGCCCCCAATTTTTTTTCTTCCCATTCTATAGATTATCTTTGCACTCTGTGGATTATTTCCTTTGCTTTGCAAAAGCTTTCTAGTTTGATATAATCTCATTAGTTTATTTTTGCTTTTGAGATTTTCCCAGACTAATGTCCTGAAGTATCTCTCTCTGCTTTCTTCTAGTAGTTTATTATTGGGGGGGTCTTACATTTAGGTCCTTAATCCATTCTGAGTTGATTTTTGTATAGAGCGAGAGGTGGGAGTCTAGTTTCACTCTTCTTCTGACAGTTTTGTGCCCACATCCTCCACTGGAAGAAATACCCCCAGGCTGGGTAGCAGCTATGTGCCTATGTCCTGAGCTGAAGAAACAGCCCCCTGGCCACTCCAGCAGACTCAATCCAGTCTAGCCTAAAAGCCATGTCTCCATCCTGAGGAACAGCCCTGTGGACTGCCCCAGCAGACATGTCCCCCGTACTTGAGTATATGTGCACTGTGTACAGAGAAACTGTCCTGCAAGACACTCCAGGCAGGTCTGTCCCCAGGCTGGCCTAACTCCAGGCCCATGTGGCCCTAACCCCAGTAAGCCACATCCCAAGCTGCCTGATCCAATGTGTGCACACACACATATTTCAGACCTAAGAAACAGCCCAGCGTGCCCAGCCCTGGCAAAATTGCACCACCGTCACTACAAACTCTCTCAGCCTAGGCCACCGAGAAACTCACAAATGCCGCTAGTGTGCTTTACAGCTGAACAAACTATTGTGTTCACCTAGAACCAAGGCCAGGGTACTTCACCAAATTGAAACCCTGAGGCCCCTTTATATATAAAGAATCTTTCCCTAGAAACCTACTCCATAAAAGTGAAGGACACGACTTTTCTATTAGATGCATAGAAATCAAAGCTGAGAAACATCAATCATAAAAAGCAAGGAAAACAATAATTCTCTAATAACCGGCCCCAATCATAAGGCAATACATGAAATACCAGAAAAATATTTCAAAATAATAACTTTAAAGACACTCAGTGAGATACAAGAAAATACAGGTAATTCAAGCAAATTAGGAAAACTTCTCATGATCTGAATTTAGAAATTCAACAAAGAGACAGATTTCATTAAAAAGAACCAAACAAAAATCCTAGCAGGGAAGAATCCAACAGATGGGCATTTCTAGAATGACATCCTTGCTTTTTCTTCTCAGTACAAAGCCACTCCTTGAAATCTTACCTGCTGATGCAGTGGCAATGATCTTATCTATGTAAATGAGGCCCAATTTAACTTTTAGCTGCAAGATAGCAACCTTAGCTCTGGTGGTGAACTTTCAACCTCTCCCTAGATGTATCCAAAATTGAAGTCCTCCTGAGAAAACGCCTTTCAGTACCTGTTCCTTCATATTTCATCAGTCACCTAGCAAATTTTAATTCCTTTTTCCTTCAAGTTTCAAATCCAATCAATTTCCAAGATCTTTAGCATCTACTTCTGCAGTTTCTCTTTATCACACCACCTTCTGTCCAATCCCTCTGCAATTGTTAGGATTTCTTCTTTCAGTATCTCCCTCTATCCCCCACCATAACTTCTCCCCAAGCCAAGTTTCTCTCTCACTCAATGTATCCTGTAATCAATCGGTACAAACTATTGTGTTTAACACAGCGCTGGCCGTTACCATAGAGTAGTGATACACAGATTAAAGCACGATCGTTATTACATTAACCATCTATCACAATCCTTAACATACAGCAGGAACTCAATAATTGTTGTTTCTCTTTCCTTTTCTCTTATTCTTACTCTGTGAAATAAAACAGGGACGTGCCCTTGGGGGCCTCTGCAATATACCCAGTTTTCTAGGTTTTCCTGCCTAATATCCCTGCTGTGTGTCTGAGCTCTGGCTGGAGACTGTGATATTCTTTGGCTAGGCCTGGCACTTTTCTGTGGATACATCATTGCTCACGTCTTCCATCCGTCCATTTTGAGTGACTTCTCCCCCACACCCCCTGCCTATCTAAATCTTCCTGATTCTCAAAGCTCTGTGATCTCCTTAGCCTTCCCTCACAAGTCTTCCTAAGTGAGATACAGGGGAGATCTTTCCTCTCTCACACCAGAAACCTTCGGTCTACTCACACATGTCAGGAAATAAAGACACAAAAGTAGAAACCTACTCTATTCCCGGTCTATGTATGCATCAGGGTCATTATAACCTATCTACTCATTTTACTCTAAATGTACTTTAATATAAACATGAAAGTGAGCCAGCTGGTGGCTGGCTGCAAGCTCTTTGATGTCAGAGTCCATGCATTACTCATCTCTGTGTGTTCCCTACAGCACTGCAAGACGTATTATGACACCCTGGCCCATAACAAAAACTTTAAAATGTGACAGCAGTCATAATAATTTTGTGACATTTCAATAAAATTTTGTTCCAGAGAATCTTAAAGAATTTCATCGAAAAAGACTAACATTTGTAAAAATTTTACATGAAGAAATAAATAGCAATTATGTACATAAAACTTTAAGGAACAGAATTTTGGTTTCTAACAGAATTTAGACACCGATCCCAAACTTTAAAGAATATATCAAAGTAATGATTAAACACTCAATAACCCCCTCAAACCTTATACGAAAAAGTTTTTTTTAACTTCTGTTTTGTTATTAAGCAACTAGAAATCACTATTCCACATATAAACAGAAATTAAAATGAATAAAGAACAAATTCACTGTACTAGGTCCCTGATTTAGTCAGAGATGAGTCAAATATAAAGTATAAAGAAAATCTGGCAAAAGACAACCCCTCTAACTCATCCCTTCATTTTCAACACTATTACCAGAAAATAAGTAAAGGTAGAACCATAATGCTCCTTAACAAAATTATCTAAAACAAAACCAGAAAAAGGTCAACTACTTAGTAGTTTAGATGCCAACAATACACGAATGTATGCTTAGAGAGTGGAAATGAGCCTTAGAATATCAAAAGTATTCTTTCTTGGTCCTGAAATCTCCAGATGAGTTTTAACTCTAAATCAACAGGGTAAAATTTAATGAGGATGAAAGGTCTATTTATGTTTGGTGCCAACCTAGGCACAAATCTAAACATTTGCTTAAAACATAATAATGAACAAAGCAATAGTTTGTTCAACTTCTAATGTTAAATACAACAAGCACAATTAAAGAGTCAACTAAAAATTTACTGAATAGTAAGTACATTAACATGCATCTCCTTTCATAAGGCTCCAGGCTATCAATTTGTTTTCCTTAAAAGTATGACCAACATCATTTATTTTAATAGGAAATCTATTCCTTAAAAAAGACCTTCAAGGCTCGGCGCCCGTAGCACAGTGGTTACAACGCCAGCCACCTGCACCCATGCAACAAGGCTGGCGGGTTAGAGCCTGGCCTGGGCCTGCTAAACAACAACAAGAGCAACAAAAAATAGTCAGGTGTTGTGGCAGGTGCCTACAGTCCCAGCTACTTTGGAGGCTGAGGCAAGAGAATCACTGAAGCGCAAGAGAGTTGGAGGTTGCTGTGAGCTGTTATGCCACAGCACTCTACCAAGGGCGACATAACGAGACTGTCTCAGGAAAAAAAAAAGACCTTCAAGTAAAGTTTCCAGCTAAAAACGATTTAACAACTAAAAGTATTTACAAAAAGCTTGCCAAAATATAGGAGAACCATTTTAATTATTCAAACATGAATGGTGAGTGAACAAAGATATTTTATGAGGAAAGGTCACACTCTCTGGGTCCCTATAAGTGATGAGGAAGATAAAACAGCCACACTCTCTGGGTCAGCTATAGGTGACGAGGAAGATAAAACAGGGTATTATGTAAAACATGAATCTTCAAAGCCAACCCTCTCCCTTGCTTACACAACAATACGCTTTTATAGCTAAAAAAATGAAGAAATGACAAAATCTTCTACACCTTCCAGATGAGAGGAAAAGGTTTAAATACGGTGAATAGTGAATACAATTGCAAAACAGTGCAGCAAAACCTGTCTTCATTTAGGAAAACATGAAATTAAGTTAAACTTTAAAGGCTTTGGTACATATAGCAGACTTTATGGAATAATTATAGTAAAAGAAATGAGCAAGCACCTTTAAATACCTTCCCAATTTCTGTACAGGAAAATGAAAATCTCAGGACCACCTCCAAACTCCTCCCAACCCTTATGCAAATGGCAAGGTGAAGCCTGGAGTCTGAGTGGTGCGACAGCCCACCCTGTTAACGGCTGTTACTAACACTGAGCGTTAGCCAGATCCCCCAGGAAAAGGCACCTCCCAGGACTCGACTGGCCCCACAGGTCCGCACAAGGAAACTCCTGGCTGGCCTCCCCTAAACAAGGGCATGCACATTGTAACTTTAGGCCTGCTGGCTAAGTCTAGCTCTTAAAACCAAAGTCTGTTTAATTCCACACTAATGATGCTGATGGCGAGTTTACCTTCCCAGGCGCAGAACAGAGACAAGAGGGATCATTCTACCTACTCAGGAATGTCTACAGAACGATTCTTCCTCCCCTCCCTTTTTCTCCTCCAACATTTACCTTACCCCGTATAAAATGTAGATTTTCTGAGCCTTAGGAACTTTACTACATGCCTTACTACCTACCCTCCCTTCCCTTAAATACTGAATTCCCCAATTTTGGGGAGTAGAGGTCACAGAAGCATCTATGGCTTGTGTTTTTCCTGGGTGGATCCTCCAACTTTAGCTTAATAAACCTCCACTGATTGAGATCTCTGCCTCAGTCACTTATTTTGGCTTGCCATATCAAATTAAAATTACTTTAAATTGAGAATAGCTAAATATTTATGGAATGCTCACATGGTAAGTCCTTTGTTTTAAGCACATTATATACATCTATCTCATTTAATAGCAAACGTACACAGCATATGTTTATATTATATCCCATTTTATAGTATCAGTGCTTTAACTACCATGATAGAAATTGTATTAACTTTCACGTAACTTGAATAATCAAGCACATAAGACAACTAACATGCTCAAATCCTCTGGACCAATGGGAGTAACAATATAGATTTCCAAAACCGGTATGTGTTGAAGTACTTTTACAGGAAGGAAAAGGAACAGTAGTGATAACGGTTCCCGACAAGCAAAAGTTATGGCAAGGTTCCTCTGGCTGCAGTGCCTTGGATGACAGGTCATACAGGGGCTTGGCTGAGACAGCTGCAGGAGTGGCTATGAAAGCACCAGTGCCCACAATGCCAGGCAAACCTTAGTCTCTCAGGAACAAGCATATGCAATTTTTCAATAGGTTTATACATACGCGAAGTTGGCCAGGGAGTGAGGACAAGAGACAAGTGTATACAGTGCTAAAAAACAGTAGTGGTAAGGCGGCACCTGTGCCTCAGAGGAGTAGGGCACTGGCCCCATGTGCCGGAGGTGGCGGGTTCAAGTCCAGCCCCTGCCAAAAATTGGAAACAAAAAAAAAAACCAGTAGTGGTATACGCAAAGAAGGGAAGAAGGCCTGAGAGGGCTGCTGCAGAGATCCAGTAGAAACTCAATTCCTTTTATTTTTAGGGAAGCTGAAGTACAATAGTTGCCCCTTATCTTTGGGAGGCACATTCCAAGAGCCCCTCCCCTCTAGTGCATGCCTAAAACCACACACAGTATTTTTCTACATATGCTCATTTACTTGTATAAACATATCTATCAAGTTCAGTTTATAAATTAGGCACAGTAAGAGATTAACAAGATCTAAGAGAAACATATTGTTCATAATTTCTCAAAGAGAAGATCTGTTCTTACCGTAGATCTTAGCAACCTCAGCATGTTTTTCCTCTCCTTAGTAAGTGTAGAACTTCTGGCTGGGCGTGGTAGCTCACACCTATAATCCTAGCACTCTGGGAGGCCCACAAGGGTGGATCACCTGAGCTCAAGAGTTCCAGAGCAGACTGAGCCAAAGAGAAATCCCTCTAACTGCCAAAAATAGAAAAAACTAGCCAGTCAGGGGCGGTGCCTGTGGGCTCAGAGGAGTGGGGCGCCAGCCCCATACGCCAGAGGTGGCAGGTTCAAACACAGCCCCAGCCAAAAACTGCAAAACAAAAAAACCCTAGCCAGTTAGACGTTATGGTAGGCACCTGTAGTCCCAGTTACTCGGACAGCTGAGTCAAGAGAATCAATTGAGCCCAGGAGTTTGAGGTTGCTGTGAGAAAGAATGCAATAGCGCTCAACCCAGGTGGACAGAGTGAGACTCTGTCTCAAAAAAAGGGAAAGGTTTAGAATTTTCAATTTTTTCTTTCTTTTTTGTAGGGACAGAGTCTCACTTTATTGCCCTCGGTAGAGTGCTGTGGCATCACACAGCTCACAGTAACCTCCAACCCCTGGGCTTAGGCGATTCTCTTGCCTCAGCCTGCCACAATGCCCAGCTATTTTTTTGTTGCAGTTTGGCTGGGGCTGGGTTTGAACCTGCCACCCTCAGTATATGGGGCTGGCGCCCTAACCACTGAGTCACAGGCATCGCCCCCATTTTTTTTTTTTTTTGAGACAGAGCCTCAAGCTGTCACCCTGGATAGAGTGCTGTAGCATCACAGCTCACAGCAACCTCCAATTCCTGGGCTCAAGCGAGCCTCCTGCCTCCGCCTCCCAAGTAGCTGGGACTACAGGCACCCACCACAATGCCCGGTCATTTTTTGGTGGTAGCTGTCATTGTTGTTTGGCCGGCCCAGCTGGATTCGAACCCGCCAGCTCAGTTGTACATGGCTGGCGCCTCAGCCCGTTGAGCCACAGGCGCTGACCGTCGCCCAAATTTTCACTTTTCACTTAAAAGAAGTACTTTATGATATCTCTTTGGTATAATGGAATTGCCAGCATCACTACTCTTAAGCCTTGGGTCCGTTGTTAAATTAATAAGGGCCACTTATACACAAGCACTGTGACACTGTTACCAGGAGCTGGAAGCACAGAGACACTGGACAAAGGGGGATTCACGTCCGGAGCCAGACGGAGCGGACGGCGCAGGACCTCATCATGCTACTCAGACTGGCACATAACTTAAAACTTAAGAATTGTTTATTTATGGAATTTTTCCATTTAATATTTTTACATCACAATTGACCTCAGATAACTGAAAGCCTGGATAAATGGGAACAACTGTGAGCAAGCAGAATATTCATTCTCACGTAGGTACTGTTATCCTTTGGGGGGGGAAAGCCATATGTTTGTGCCTCTATATTTTCTACCACTAATTTTAGCATTCTCCTTTTATTCTAAAATAAAGGGTCAAATTTTTATTGCTGAATTAAGAATACCAGCTACACACAAGCCTACCAAGGATAAGCTAAAAGTAAGATATTTTAAAATAAGAGGGTGGCGCTTGTGGCTCAAAGGAGAAGGGCACCGGCCCCATATGCTGGAAGTGGCAGGTTCAAAGTCAGCCCTGGCCAAAAACTGCAAAATAATAATAATAATAATAATAATATATGTAAATGTCTATACAGAAGCAAACTGAACTTTTCCTACTTTATATATACATACGTGTGTGTGTCTATATTTTTTTAATTAATTATTTTTTTAAAGAGACCAAGTCTCTCTCTGTCACCCACATTGCAGTTATTGTGACGTGATCACAGCTCAGCACAACTACAAACTCCTGGGCTCGAGCACTCCTCCTGTCTTAGCCTTCTGCAGAGCTAGGACTATAGGCACGGGACAGTATTAACTGGCTAGTTTTTTTGTTCTTTAGTAGAGATGGGGTCTCTCTATGTTGCCCAGACTGGCCTCAAACTCCTGGGCTCAGGCAATCCTCCCATCTCAACTTCCCAAAGTGCTGGAATTACAGGAATTAGCCACTGTGCCCACTCATATGTTAATAATTTTAAATAATATAGGGCATAATATCCATTCCCTTACCTCAAAACATTCTCCAAAAAGTATGTAAAGTATTTTTCACATATCAAACTATGTTTCTCCTGAATCACATTAATACTGAAGAAATATGATGCCAGAAAAATAAAAATCATATTGATAAGAGAGATTTGACTACATGCCTGAGAAGTTATACACTCCAACAGTGGTCTGCCAGGCATTAGTTGAGTCTCACTGGCTTACGACCATCAATTCTAAAAATCAAAAGCAATCAAAAAATGATCAGAGTACAGCAGGAGAACTACAGATGCTTCACCCCTCTTTACACTGAACAACTTAAAACTCAAGCCACGGAGCAATACAGGTATACCTTATGATCTTCCCCTAAAAGAGCCCATTACTGAAGATCAGAATTTCATAATCAGGACATAGAAATTTTATTTATTTATTTATTTATTTATTTATTTATTTATGTATGTATTTATTTAGAGACAGAGCCTCAAGCTGTCTGGGTTGAGTGCCACAGCATCCCAGCTCACAGCAATCTTCAACTCTAGGCTCAAGCGATTCTCCTGCCTCTGCCTCCCAAGTAGCTGGGACTATGGCACCCGCCACAATGCCAGGTTATTTTTTGGTTGCAGCCGTCATTGTTGTTTGGCGGGCCTCAGCTGGATTCGAACCCGCCAGCTCAGGTGTATGTGCTGACGCCTTAGCCACTTGAGCCACAGGTGCCGAGCCAGAAATTATATTTTAAAATTCATTATAAGAAAAGTAAAAACCCTTTACTGATGCATTGCATATACTATATATATCAGAAGCTAATTCTTTAAATATCTTTCAGATAATTTTAAGTGCCAACATTGTTGCAACACTTACCAGTGGGTTTTCTTTCGGCCAACTAAACATTGAGACTCATGAAACCATCATAGACAATTCTTGGCACCTGTGTCTTGTGAAGGACACGGGGCAAGAACTCGACTTGCTAAGCAGAACGGCATCACCAGGCTATGTGCTACTGTAGAAGGACGTCTACCAACTGTGCACCTTTCTCCTGGGGCTCAGGGGATGGAATACAAGGTCACACAGGGTGGGTGCAGACACTGCCCCCTTACAAGTTTTTTGCTTCGTAAAAGCCAGTATCTCTTTAAAAAAGTTCATAGGTAACACTACCAAGGTCCCCATGAGGGAAACACTCATTAATCAATCACTGTAGCTGGCCTCAAAGTAAGGGCGCCTGCATCACATATATGTTATCCTTCTAACCAGAACATTCACTAATCAGGGATTATCTCTGGCACATACTATGCTGTCTAGAATCATACTGATATACAGATAATCTGATTACCGAAAGAACAGGGTTAAAGAATTAATCAAAGTTTTAAAATTCTAACCTGAAATATTTAGAATCGATCAATATCTATATAAATCAAAATAAAAAACATAAGGCAAAGAAAAATGGGCAAAACATTTCAAAAGGCAAATCATAAGAAGGAACCAGAATAGCCATGGTAATCTCAACAGGAATCAGAAAATGCACAGTAAAACTACAGTGAAATGCCATTTCACACCCTTAACACAATCAAAAATTAAGTCTTAACAAAATGTGTCACATTCCCAAATATTAACCTAGAATACCAAAGTTAACCTAAACTCCAGACTGCAACAGAAATTGGGAGATTAAGTTGGCGAGATTTAATAAAGCTAAAATCACATATTCCACAACAGGGCCAAGGAGTAGCATCCTCTAGTAGCCCCAAAATGTTCACTGCTGGAATGCTTGTCTGAATGTTGACCAGAAGGAAAATGAATTATGTATGTTCATGGAATGAAAATTTGTACAACATCTGACTGACCTGCAACATGGATATTATCTTTTAAAAAATGATGCTATTGGAAAAGGCAAGTTGCAGAATAACATGGACAATATGGTATTATTTAATGAAACTTTAAAACCTAGGAAATGATACTAAGTCTTAGAAATAATTAAATATAAAAAGAGTTAAACATTTTTGGTATTTTGTTTTTAAAAACCACAGATAAACAATAAATGCTGTTCCTTCTAAGGAAAGAAGAGAATGGTATAAATAATCCAAAGAAAGGGGAGTTTAAAAAGTAGATATATTCACTGAAAGTTTGTGTTTTCCTAATATTCATCAGTTGAGTTGGGGGGTGGTGTCTTTGAGAGATAATGATGTTTAGATGAGGTCATGAAGGTAGGGTCATCAAGAGACCCAAATCTCACCCTCTCTTCCCTTCCCTTCATGAAGGGGCCATTGGGAAGCCAAGACCAAGGCCCTCGCTGGGACCCATGCTGGCCCCCAATCATGGACTTCCAGCCTCAAGACTGTGAAAAATAAATGTCTGTTGGGTAAGCCACGCAGTCTGTAGTACTGTGTTATGATAGCCCAAGGTAAGATGATTAAGTACTTAAATAGCTTATATATGTTATATAGTATATAATTTACAACAATTAAAATCCAGATTAAGAGAATATCTTTTTTTTTTTTTTGAGACAGAGCCTCAAGCTGTTGCCCTGGGTAGAGTGCCGTGGCATCACAGAACACAGCAACCTCCAATTCCTGGGCTCAAACGAGTCTCTTGCCTCTGCCTCCCAAGTAGCTGGGACTACAGGCGCCCGCCACAACGCCCGGCCATTTTTTGGTTGCAGCCATCATTTTTGTTTGGCGGGCCCGGGCTGGATTCGAACCCGCCAGCTCAGGTGTACGTGGCTGGCACCTTAGCCGTTGAGCCACAGGTGCCAAGCCGAGAATGACATATCTTGGTGGTTCTCAATCAAACCCACTAACAAGATGCTGGTTCTCAGATAACACCTGTAAGACTCTTACCCTATATGTAATTCTACTTTTTAGTACTGAATACCTCTTCCCCCAAACAGTAAGTAACCAGGTTTTGACAGACACTTGGTCCATTCAAAACACTTTCCTTACTGCTCTAAACTAACTCGTCCATGCTCACTACTTACTCTCTTCACCTCTGGTCTCTTTCTCTCCATTTCCTAAGTTTGCTCTGTATAACCAGAGCCAACCAAGTGGTTTGTGTGTGTGTGTTTTCTTTTTAAGAGGCACGGTCTCACTATATTGCCCAGGCTACCCTTGATCTCTTGGGCTCAAGAGATTCTCCCACCTTAGGGTCCCAAATAGGTGGGGACCACAGGCACATGCCACTGAGCCTGTTTCCAAGAACAAATAAGTCTGAATACTGTCACTTGTCAGCTGCCAGAATGTAAACCTTTGATGGCAGATATAGCCTGAAGAATAAGAGAAAAACTCCTTGATCTATCATTTAAAGGTCTCAAAGCCTGCTGCATTTCTAACTGCACCTTCCACTCCTTTATACAAATGGCTACCTCAGGCTCAGCTGCTCTTTTCAAAGCCCTGTATAAATTTTACTCCTTCTCACCTCTTCCTCTTTGGTCATGCTGTGTCTCTTCCCTGGAATGCCACCCACTGCAACACCAATGTTTTCCAGGTATCTAAATTTTAGCTGACATTCAAAGCCTTGCCATAAGTCTTATCTCCTCCATAAATTCCTCCCTGGCCAATCCATCTTAATTTAGACTTATTCATGCCTACCATGTGACAGGAGACATAATTCTGCGGGCACTCATAGAATGCACATATGTACTACACATGAATTAAATATTACTTTGCTCCTTTTGCTAATGTTATGTCAACTTCAACTACATTATAAGGTTCTTAAAGACAAGAGGTTCACTTTTATACTACAGAGCAATTAACACAGTACTTAGAAAGTGGTCAGGATTCAATAAATATTCTTTGGTTAAATGAATTTTGAAATGACATTAATATTGTATAATTTTTTGGACTGAAAATAATTAATGCCTATCCTGGCAGCTTTGAATAACAACATTTTCTTGTAGTGTGTGCATCTACACAGCAAGAACAATGGACTTGGAGTCAGAAGGTCTGAGTGGAACTTGGGTTACACTATCTTCTCCCTCTGGGGATAATAACTCTCTCTGCACATTAATCTCCATAAAGTGAGAATATTTAAACTAATCTGATGAGACTTTCACAACTGTTATGAGAAATAAGTAAATTAAGAGACATACTTTATTGTGCTAGAGTGTTTGGTACTCATTCATGAACCCAACAGATACTTACTAAAGCTCTTCTAAATAGTTGCCAATATTTTCATTTCCTAACGTAGCTTATAAAGATCCATTCCCTTTCTGTTAGGTAATAGGAATGCTGCCTTTGACTAATGAATGAAAGGAGGGCCCGTAGAAATACTCAATTAAACAAAAAAAAATTTTTTTTTGAGACAGAGCCTCAAGCTGTCCCCCTGGATAGAGTGCTGTGACATCATAGCTCACAGCAACCTCCAATTCCTGGGCTCAAGTGAGTCTCCTGCCTCCGCCTCCCAAGTAGCTGGGACTATAGGCGCCTGCCACGACGCCTGGCCATTTTTTGGTTGCAGCCATCATTGTTGTTTGGCTGGTCCGGGCTGGATTCGAACTCGCCAGCTCAGGTGTACGTGGCTGGCGCCTTAGCCCGTTGAGCCACAGGGGCCAAGCCCAATTAAAATATTTTAATTATATATTGAATAATGATCTTTTTTTTTTTTTGAGACAGAGTCTTACTTTATCGCCCTTGGTAGAGTGCCGTGGCCTCACAGCTCATAGCAACCTCCAACTGCTTGGCTTAGGTGATTTTCTTGTCTCAGCCTCCTGAGTAGTGGGACTACAGGCACCCACCACAACGTCCAGTTATTTTTTGTTGCAGTTTTGCTGGGGCCAGGTTCAAACCCCCCACCCTTGGTATATGGGGCCGGTGCCTTACCCACTGAGCCACAGGTGCCACCCTAAGTAATAATCTCTTAAGGCCATTACATTATTCTATTTTTAAAATGTCTTTCATCACATAAATACAAATGGTAGGTATTTAGCCTTGCTAATAACTAATGAAAACAGTGTTTAGAAAAGAGAAAAATCAGCAGGGTGCAGTGGCTCACACCTATAATCCTAGCACTCCAGGAGGCTGAGGAGGGTGAGTGAGCTCACGAGTTCAAATCCAACCTGAGCCAGAATGACACTTGGTCTCTAAAAATAGCCAGGTGTTGTGATGGATGCCTGTAGTCCCAGCTACTAGGGAGGCTGAGGCAAGAGAATCACTTGAGCCCAAAAATTTGAGGTTGCTGTAAGCTACTGATGCCATGGCACTCTTACAAGGATGATGAAGTGAGAGTCCATCTGAAAAAAATTTTTTCAATTGAGAAAAGAAAATAGAGAAATCAATGGTACTGCTAACTACAATAAACATGATCAATAAAATTTTTTTTCATATAGTCATTTTATATTTGGCTTCCTGTCTGAGGGTTAAGTGGGGATTCATTAGTGATCCACTAGCTGGCCTACAGGCCTACAGAATTACTAACCTCTGTTAGGAATCCCTGCTGCATTTTTACTGCTTCTGCTAGAAAGAGTTGCCCGTGTGAAAAGCAGCTACTTTTAAAATCAATTTCTACATGCTCGGCGCCTGTGGCTCAACGGGCTAAGGAGCCAGCCACGTACACCTGAGCTGGTGGGTTCGAATCCAGCCCGGGCCCGCCAAACAACAATGACAGCTGCAACCAAAAAAAATCAATTTCTACAATTTGAACTCTACCCCAGTGACCTTCATTTGGAGCTCGTATTTTAAGCCACTATTTGCTTTCTGTCCTCACTGTCTTTTTTTTTTTTTTGAGACAGAGCCTCAAGCAGTCACCCTGGATAGAGTGCCATGACATCACAGCTCACAGCAACCTCCACCTCCTGGGCTCAAGCGAGTCTCCTGCCTCTGCCTCCCAAGTAGCTGGGAGCACAGGTGCCCGCCACAACGCCCGGCCATTTTTTAGTTGTAGCCGTCATTGTTGTTTGGCGGGCCTGGGCTGGATTCGAACCTGCCAGCTCCAGTGTACGTGGCTGGCGCCTTAGCCACTGGAGCCAGAGGCACCGAGACTGTCCTCACTGTGTTAACATGCAAGACCCATTTCTCTCAATCGGTAATGGCACAAATTTCCATCGTCTCTGTTTTAGCTACTTCAAAAGCCCACAGCGTATCTCTGAGATCCACCCCAAAAAGCAGAATTCTTTTTTTTTTTTGGCAGTTTTTGGCCGGAGCTGAGTTTGAACCCACCACCTCCAGCATATGGGGCTGGCGCCCTACTCCTCTGAGCCACAGGCGCTTCCCAAAATGCCGATTTCAAGTAAGCCATCTCTAGCCTATGTTTTAGGACTCCTCGTGTGCCCGCTAAATTTACACTCAATCTGGCCATTTTTACATGATATGGCCATAAGCAGAAATCTGCCCACCTGACATTCAGTTTGTAGGCAAACATTCAGTAACATTAGGCACAGTTTGACTATTTTCACCTATATTTTTCTTTCTATGTCACCTTTTCTATACCATAACGCAAAATGTCAGTAACTGCTATGTAATACTTAAGATTACAGGCTTTGGTGCTAGACTAGTTTAAATCCTGGCTGAACTGATAATTACCTATGTTACCTTAGAAAAATTATTAACCTTCCTATGCCTCAGGTTCCTATCCTACGAAAGAGCAACGATCACTACCATCTCATAAGGGTCTTATTAATATTGAGTTGGTAACGTAAAACAGTCTTAATGTGATTCTGTAGAAATCTTTTATTTTTAATAGGAAGCAACAGCAGTTACTGGAGAAATAAGCTGTAAATACAGTGTCAATGCTTTAACAGACAAAGTTGAGCCAGTGTTGTTCTGATTAGGAGGCTCTTAAGACTAAAAAAAATTATAACTATAACATTATCAGCTGTCTCCTCAGTTCATCTGTAAGGATGAATATTTATAGATTTTTTTCCCCTTCAGTTTTATTATTTTAATATGGGAAGTATTTACTAGAAAAAAGTATAGGCAATATGGAAAACCAGAGGGAACAGATCATGCCAATTTCTCCTGTCTGAAGATACTGTTTAACACTGTGAGGTCTTCACTTCCAGGAATATTAAGACAATTTTAAAAATCAATTGTATAAAAGTGAATCCTACCACTTCCACCTAATAGTATCATGTAAGTAACATTTCTTGTTATTTCAACCTTTGAAAATATAACTTTTAATAGCACCATAATATTCCTAAGTTCACACATATTGTGAAGCAGGTAGGGCAGGACTTTGTTTTTTTTTTTTTTTTTTTTGAGACAAAGCCTCAAGCTGTCACCCTGGGTAGAGTGCTGTGGCATCACAGCTCACAGCAACCTCCAATTCCTGGGCTCAAGCGAGTCTCCTGCCTCTGCCTCCCAAGTAGCTGGGACTACAGGCACCTGCCACAACGCCCGGCCATTTTTTGGTTGCAGCCATCATTGTTGTTTGGCGGGCCC
>CAUYON010159542.1:0-37734 GCA_963573935.1 Arctocebus calabarensis | reverse complement strand
TATCAATGTCTTTATATAGTGATCAAGAAAATGCCATGAAGGCTATCTGTAACAGTACAATCAAAACATTTCTGAATGTATATGAATCGTGCCCTATGATTGCACCAATGTACAGAATTATGATTCAATAAAATTATAAAATTATAAAAAAAAAGATGGTTATACCTGTAAATACTGAGGACCCAGTGATAATACATATTTGATAAGTGAATAATGTCGTAAGTATAATTAGTGACCACTGACTGATGCAGTTTACTTGCTTCATTTTCAGTCTTGACAACACCCCTGAAAGGTTGGCACTATGATACACACTTCCAGAGAGGGGAGGTGACCACCTCACCCACGTCCCCCTGCCAAGAGTGGTAAGAACTGAGGCTTATGCTAAGGACTGTCTGATTCCCAAGCTGCCTCTTCTTCCAAAACAGCTCTCCATTCTCTCTCTCTCTGTCTCTCTCAGCTTGGCTAAAAATATCCTAAACAGCATCCTCATTAGCTGATATGCATAAATTACTTTTTGCTTCCTGAACGTAATTGGTTCATTCAAAGGAAAGGCTTCCACCCACGTGAAGGAAGGAGCCGAGTTGCCCAGGGAAGACTCTTCTGAATTCAGCAAAAGCAGTTGCCTGTGAAAGCTTCCCCTGCTCCTGGGCCTGTGTCGCTAGCTGGACAGCAGCATGACACAGTGGAGAACAAGCTCCCTGTGTCACACACACACCTGCCACATTTCAGCTGGGAGACTTTGGTCAAGTCTCTTCCACTCACCCAAGCATCAGTCTCCTCAGCCGTTAAATCAAGATAAGGTTATGGTGAAGGTGTTTTGTTTTTCTTCTTTTTTTCTTTGAAGATAGTCCCCCTCTGTCGCCCTGGGTAGAGTGCCGTGGCATCACAGCTCACAGCAACCTCAAACTCTTGGGTTCAAGCAATTCTCTTGCCTAAGTAGCCCTGAAGTGGCTGGGACTGTGGGTGTCTGCCACAATACCCAGCTATGGTTAGAGACAGGGTCTCACTTTGCTCAGGCTGGTCTTGAATTCCTGAGCTCAGTCAAGCCACTCATCTCCGCTTCCCAGAGTGCTGGGATTACAGGCATGAGCCACCGTACCCGGCCTGTGGTGAAGGTTAAATGAAATAATCTGTGGACCTGACAGATGATGTGTGAACCCTCAAAAGGTGGGAGCTTCAATAGTACCAGCCATGCGTATGGAGTAAACATTTGCAGGAGAGTTTCTTTCTTTCTCCAAGTCTCAGTTTTCTTGCAGTAAAGAAGATATAACATCTATAAAGAACTCCATAACGAACAGTGGCTGCACTCACAGCAAGCCTCCCCAGCCAGATCATCTCTCTAATAGCAGTCGGAGTAATTGATTTCTGCTTCTAGGGCAAAATGCACACAGACACCGTTGAGTGTTCTCGGGGCAGAGCACATGTGTTCCGGGCAGCTAAAGCCAAACTGTCTGCCCTGACTTCTCCTGCTGGTTATGTGGCCGATGACAGCTTAATGGACTCTTTACCCTTGAATGCTAAGGGGAAAATAACTCATGGCATTATAACATATGAATGTGATGTGTGCTTTTTTTTTTTTTTCCCTAAGCAATGGAGAGAGACGGAGAGACAGAAACATATGTAGACTTGAACCTCCGTTTTCCTGTCCTTGTCTGCATAGGAGACAGATTTAGCCCTTGCAGTTACCCAAATCATTCGTGTTTGTAAAGTATAGCCATTTCTGTGTGTGTGTGTGTGTGTGTGTGTTTTCCTACAAAACAGAGCATGTAGTCAGCTTACTATGAGAGGTCTATGAGTGTTCCTAAATTATTACTTTCTAGGGACAAACCCATTCCTTTGGATGGATGGATGGATGGACGTGCACATTCATGAACACATACACACACACACACACACAAACACTCTGTTGTCCTGAGGGAGCTGGTTAAAGATCTACCAGTTCCACTTTTAGAAAGCTGCATCACCCTGACCAGACAGGCAGGAAATCCCCTCTGTGGGAAGGTAAAACCTTCCTCAGCCACACAGCGTGAGGGCGGAGACAGGAGGAGGCTGAGAGGGGCTGGGGCTGGGGGCAGAGGGAGCAGCGGGGATTAGTGCGAAACAACAGATTTCAGAAGAATCAAGCTGATCTGGGTTCAAATCTAGCATCCTTACTTTGGGCAAGCCTCTTCGTCAACTCAGAGCCTCAGTTTCCTCAGCTGTAACACACCCCTTGCACAGTGCAATAAGAAGCGATTATAAAGCAGGTAAAGATAAGCAGGACATAGGCACAGTGCCAGGCTCAGGTGGTGCTGGGTGCAAGGTGGCTCTTCTCCCTTGGGAGGAAATCCAGGCCAGGCAGGAGGTATGCAGAGGCCCAAGTCCCACGCAGCGCGGAGAATGTCCGCTGCAGCCACCCTGAGCCTCCCCGGATAGGAAGTGTGTGGAAGCGTGTGGCTTTCCATCTGGTTAATGTTCACTTGTGTTTTCTACTGGAGAGCATCACTTTTTTCACCTCACCTGGTTTGTTTACCCAAACAAGCTGCTCATTAACAACACGAATTGCATTTTCTGCAATTCTGTTGACAGCACAAATGTCTGCAGTCAGCTTGGGAGTTTGGTGGGAACTGTCGCTGCATCCCACCCGGCCCAGCCAGTACAGCTTCTGAGGAAAGAAATCAGGGCCACACTAGGGTCTGAGGGAAGAGGGAAGGGGGCCTGGCTGGGGCCTGCTGGCAAGTCCAGCCCCACGTCTCCAGCACCTGAATGGGGACAGGGCACTAGGCCTTCCCAGGAGAAATGAAGAACTTCCCAGCAAAGAAACAGAAACAGAAGGAGACTTTCAAGAGTGTGGTGGGTGGGGGGAAGGAATGTGGACGTGACGGAGTGGATGAAACCCCAGACAGAGGTATAACCTGGGGAGGCCCAACTGCCAGCAGAGAGACCCTGAGAGGTTTCCTCATGGCTCCAGCAAACTCCACATTTGGCTGCCGTATTACAGCCCCAGCAATCAGAAGTGGATCAGAAAAATAATTATCCCTCTTCTTGATTTGGCCCCAAAAGGCTAAGCTCAGTCTAGTTTGCCAAAGCTCTGCTCTCTCATCTCAGCTACTCAAGAAGAAAAACAAGGTTTTAAGCGTGTGTGTTCACTTACGTCGTTGCCCTGAGAATGCTTTCTTTTCTGCCCACTTGCTTATTCTATAAACTTCCACTGGAGGCTTCTAATTGCATAGCAGTTGGAGCTGAGGGAAGTGAAAAAACACGGCCCCTGCCCTCATCAACTTTGTAGTCTAGTGAAGGAATGACATTTAATAACATGACAGCAATCACAATACGGTAATTGCAAATCTTGGTGAGTTAGAGGAGAAAGAAGTCCAGGACAGTAAGGAATCTGCTAACAGAGGAACCCGATTTCTTGCAGGGGCTATCAGTGGTGTGGAAGGGAAAATAAATATCTTTCCTTCCCACCTCTGGGTTCATGGCTAAGACACCTATAATGGAAGACATATTAGCAAGAGAAAAGCAAATTTATTTAAGTAAGCTTTATACATCATGGGAGCTTTCATAATGAAACTGAGACCCAAAGGAACAAGTAAACCTAAATATTTTTATGCTTAGGTTTGGTGAGTGGATAGTTATAGAGAAGTGTGGTTGGAGGAAAAATGACTATGATCTCAGGATATTAAGTGGGGGGAACTTAGCAAGGCCTATTTGTTCAGATTCTTCTTGGTGTCTCTGAGTCTGGAGAAATAGATATTCCTTTCCTCCCAGTAGAATCAAGGTAGTTCTTGAATGAGGGTTTTATTCACTTGCTTCAGGGGAGGATGGGGAGGGAAAGACAGGGAAACTGCTTCTGCTGTTTTTTCAAATGCCAAGGTGCTACATTTCAGGGTAGTGGATTCTAAAGCCATCAGCATCTTCTAGAAAATGTGAGGTTTAAGCGATACCCAAATGAAGAGAAATTGTCTAGCTCAGCAGTTCTCAGCCTGTGGGTCGCGACCCACAGGAACTATATTAAAGGGTCGCGGCATTAGGAAGGTTGAGAACCACTGGTCTAGCTCAAGAGTGATGCAGGATAATGGGTCTGTGTGTTTGGTTTCAGATTGCATCAGGACACCAGATGACATCTTTGTGTCCCTCTTCTCAGGGACAGCTTATATGGAAACTGGGAAAGCTGTCTTATTGTTTGCTATAAGCTCCAGGAAGCAGGACCTGGCAGGCAGCACGCTGCCTGGCATAGTAACTGCTCAGTATCAGTATATATATAAATATATATATATATATATGTGTGTGTGTGTGTGTATGTATATATACACACAGAGGTGTATATATGTATATATACACACAGAGACACACATACATACACACACACACATTTGTTCATTGAAAAGGAAAAGAGTTGGGGGGGATTTCATGTAGGGAGCAAGATATGCAAAGGCAACATACATGCCCACCATTCCCCTCTTAACGTTTTTTTCTTTTTTTCTTGAGACAAAGTTTCACTTTGTTGCCCTCAGTAGAGTACTGTGGCCTCTTAGTTGACAGCAAGCTCAAACTCTTGGGCTCAAAGGATTCTCTTGCAGTGCCTGCCACAAAACCTGAATTTTTTTTTTTTTTTTGAGACAGTCTTACTGTTACCCTCAGTAGAGTGCTGTGCTGTCACAGCTCACAGAAACCTCAAACTCTTGGGCTTAAGCGATTCTCTTGCCTCAGCCTCCCAAGTAGCTGGGACTATAGGCACCCACTATAATGCCTGGCTAGTTTTTCTATTTTTAGTAGAGATGAGGTCTCTCTCTCTTGTTCACGTTGGTCTTGAACTCCTGAGCTTAAGCAATACACCCGCCTAGGTCTCCCGTTATATAATACTATTTAACATGTATCTCCAATGGTGCTCTCTCTATATATTTTTTTTTCAGAGTTCAAACTCACAGCTAGGAAAGAACCAAATTGAGTGATGTTCTGCTCTTCTGTGATGTTAAATCATAATGTACTTACCTCCCATGTCCCCTCCCCCCTCATGGTAAGCCAGGTTTTTTTGGTTTTTTGCAAATGTCTTACTCCGTCACCCAGGCTGGAGTAAAGTGATCATAATTACCTGCAGCCTTAAATTCCTGAGTTCAAGTTATCCTCCGGCCTTAGCCGCTTGAGTAACTGAGACCACAGGCTCATACCACAATGCCCATCTAATATATAAATACACACACATATGTACATATATATATATTTCTTTTTTTTTTTTAAGGATAGGGTCTGAGTGTGTTGCCCAGGTTGATCTTGAACTCCTGGCCTCCTATTTTGGCTTTCCAAAGCCCTGAGATTACCGAGCCCAGTCCAAGTTCTTAACACAGCTCTTAAGAACAGGTGGTGAGCCCCATAAAGTGGTTCATGCCTGTAATCCTAGCACTCTGGGAGACCGAGGTGGGTGGATTGCTTGAGCTTATGAGTTTGAGACCAGTGTGACCAAAAGCAAGACCCCATCTCTAAAATATAGCCAGGCATTGTGGTAGACACCTGTAACCCCAGCTACTCTGGAGGCTGAGACAGGTGTGTGACATGAGCCCAGGAGTTTGAGGTTATGGTGAGCTATGAGACCTCAGCACTCTACCAAGAGTGACAAAGTGGTACTCTGTCTCAAAAGGAAAAAAAAAGAGAATAGGTGAAGGCAGTCATCAGAAAAAACCCCAAACCCCTGTGTTCCCAGAACTCAGAGGCACATAGAAAACACTGGGGGCCCAAAAAGCAGAGGATACTTCTGCTCTTTTCTAGGGCATCAAACATTCTTCAGTGTGACCTTTTCTTTCCCCTGTGTGCCTCTAATAATGACTGATTCACTCTGGATGACCTCTGGATCCAACCCAAAGGCAAGAAGGATGAGATAATGTAATAGCAGAGATGTATTGAGAGCTAGACCTTTGCCAGACACTGTTCTAAGCATGTTTTTTGTATTATTCTTCATACCTACTCCATGAGGAAGACACTCGATCATCTCCCCTTTACAGATGAGGAAACTGAGGCACTAAGATATGAAGTAACTAGTTGATGATAGCATCCACCATACAACTCCTGTCCCTTGTCACTCCTCAATCTTTCTGGGAGTTGGTCAGCAACTGTTGACACCTATGCACCAGTCACTGCCCTGTTTCATCTCACATGGACCACCAAGTGGGAAGTGGTTCTTATCCCCATTTTACAGGGGAGAAAACTGATACTCAGAGAACCGATTCATCCCAGGCTTTGGGGTTAGAGAAAATTTTGAATCCAGGTCTACATCATTCCAAAGCCCATGTGCTCACCCCAACTTCCAAGTCAGACAGGATTGTAGTGTTGCGACCCACAGGAACTATATTAAAGGGCAGTGGCATTAGGAAGGTTGAGAACCACTGTTCTAGTGCAAGGAGCACAGAACCCATGAAAAAACTCACAACTTCTTTCTATTCTCCCATTTGCCCATTCTGCTCTCTCTCCTGCAACCCTCATCCAGGTAAAATATTGATAGATAGTATATCCACAGTAGTAGTGTCACCTTCTGCATAGCTGGGGAATGCTAACAAAATAGGGGAAAAGAGCATCCCACCCAGACTTCAATCCCTGCGATAGAAAATGGAGATAAAAATCTCTAAATCCTAGGATTATATAGCAGATTAAATGGGATCATGGCTGTGTAATTCTGGGCACATGGAGGCACTTTAGAAAACCTTCCTTGCCCTTTTTTCCCCACTCGTCCTTCACAGTCAGTCAGATTTTCTTGGTTTGATGGGCACCCATTCCTACCAGCAGCCAATGCAGGATGTCCCTGGAGGGTAGAAACGTTACCCTCTGTTCTAGCTTCCCCCAGACCTTGTAAGGTGCCATGTACACCTACAGCCCCCTACAAATAATCACTAATAGCAGTAATAAACCACCCAGCCTTTGTTTGCTGCCAAGCACAACGCATTCTGACATGTCTCCCTAGAAAGACAAGCCCATGGCTGCACAGACATGGGAAGTCATTTTCCAAATGGGCATTTTTTTTTTTTGGAAGAACTAATTTAGCCTCCTTCCTAGGAGGCTACATTCCTGAGGCCTGTTAAGTACAGAAGTGCCAACTGGGATATCCTGGGCTCAAGTAGAGGGCAGTGTCCAAAAGAAAGAAGACTCTCTACTCCAAGAAGCACATATTGGTAGAAATACATCATACAGGTGGGGAAACTGAGACTTATGGATGGGAAGAACAGCAGCAATAATAATCATCCCAGCTACATAGTTAGAGACATCTGTGCCTAGCTAGAGACGAGATGGAAGAGAGATTTTATGAAGAAAGTCTCCTCAAACAGGAGGCAATCAGCCACCAGCTGAAAAAATGTATGAAATAGCCTCAACATTCTCAGGATTGGTAATGAACATTTTGCAGCCCTTTCATAAAACAATATGGCACATGTGTGAAAACCTTTAAGTTCATACTCTGTGATATAGTCATTTCCCCTCCAGAATCTGACACTAGCAACGGTGTAGAAAAAATAATACAAAGATGGCCACTGCAGAATTACTTACATATGGCCCAGTGTTTTTTTGAACACCTACTATGTGCCAGTCAGTGTATGACACTGTCCTGAGATTGACTAGACCTCAGGACACCCAGGACTGTTCAGTACATTCCTTTCTCAGGTAGATAATATGACAGGATAGAGGAAGCTTGGCAATTGAAAAGATCTAGATTTTTTATTCACTCATTCTTTTCTTCATTCATTCATTTGCTCATTCATTCCACAAACATTTATTTTTATTTATTTATTAATTATTTTGAGACAGAGTCTCAAGCTGTCACCATCAGTAGAGTACCATAGGGTTAGGGCTCTCAGCAACCTCCAACTCTTGGGCTTAAGCGATTCTCTTGCCTCAGCCTCCCAGGTAGCTGGGACTACAGGCACCTGCCACAATGCCCGGCTATTTGTTGGTTGTAGTTGTCATTGTTGTTTGGCAGTCCTGGGCTGGATTCAAACCTACCAGCTCCGGTGTATGTAACTGGTGCCCTAGGCACTTGGGCTACAAGTACCGAGCCTCATTCCATGACCATTTATTAAAATCCCCTATGTGTAAACATAGGATTACAATATGACCTAAAAATTCTACTCCAAGACATGTACCCAATATAATCGAAAACAGGTATTCAAACAAATACTGATGTGCAAATGTTCTTACCGCATCATTCATAACAGCCAAAAGGTGGAAGTATCATATCCATCAATAGATGAATGGATAAGCTAAATGTGGTGCTCATGCATATATACACATACGTCTATGAAATATTCTTCAGCCATAAAAACCAATGAAGGACAGATGTATGCTACAACATGAATGAACCTTAAAAACATGCTAAGTGAAAGAAGCTGGACGCAAAAGGTCACATATGATATGCTTCCCTTTGTATGAAAGGTCCAGAAAAGGTAAATCCATAGAGAAAGAAAGCAGATTGGAGGTTACCAGGGGGCTGGAAAGGGGGAAGAGGGATTGGGAACAACTGCCTTCTCCTTGAGGTGATGGAAATAGATGATAGATGTGGTTGTACCACCTGGTGAACATACCAATGTCACTGAGTGGTCCACTTGAAAATGGCTAAGTGATTTCATCTAATTTTTTAAAAATTGCCATGTGTTGGACATTTATTCTAAGCATGAAACAAAATCCCTACCCCCACAGAGCCTGGAGCAGTCAGTCAATAAATAAGTCAACAAACAAAACTAAAACAAGATAGCTTCAGTATGTCAGGGAGACGAGCTGGGTAAGGAGCTAGAAAAGGCCAAGGGTGGGAGAAAGAGGGTATTTTAGGCCAGGTGCTGGGGGGGGGGGGAGGCTCTCTGAAAAGGTGTCGTTTAACAAAGATCTGAATGAGGGAAGAAAGAGAGAGAATGATGCAGCTATCTGGGGTGGAGAGAGGTTTAGGAGAGAGAATGTACAGGCAGAAGGGCAGGCATGAAGCTGCTGGCACAAGGATGACCTTGGCAAGTTCTACCCAAGGGAGAGAGCTGGTGTGGCCATGGCCGTGGTGAAAGCAGAAGGGAAGAGGCCTCCCCTGGAAGGAGAAGGGTTTGCAGCCTGTCTGGGATGGGAGCAGAAGCCCCACCTCAGAGGTCAGCTGCAAGGTGAGAAAAGGTCCCAGGCTTCCCTTGCCTGTGAGAACAAGGGCATTCGTACACAAAATGTGGTGGGTTTGTCTTCTCTTTCTTAATTCCAGAATTCCACAGTTCTGAGCATTCTGAAATTCTCATGGGGTGGTTGCATGTGTCCATGTCACAGACTGGGACGTGGTCTGTCAATGGTCTCCCCTGGTCCAGCTGGGATCCCGCTGCACAGAGAGGCACTTCAGGAGCTAGAATGCTGGAAACCCACTCAGTGCCCTTGTGAGGTGAGACGCTCCACTGCCCGCGCTATGCCCGGTTGCTATGGCGGGGGGCACAACAAGGCTGTTGAGCTCTGAATGCCAGACTTCAGTGATGTACTTCAGTTCTTTCAATTCCAGGATACAGCCCTTTGCCCCATGGAGCACACAAACCTCACCAGGGTGGTGGGATTCCCTGTTAAGTTTCATTAGTGCTTGTATCATGGGATCCCAAGCCATGGCTCCACCCCCCACATGGCTCACCCTCTTGTTACACTCCCTTATTACGCCAGACAACGTGATAGTGAATTCCTTCGGGGCCCTCTGCCTTAAACCTAGGGTAGCTCTTGCAGGGTCTCCACCATCCCAAGTCCAGACCTCACAGTGGCTTCCGTTGAGGTGGATGTTCTCCGTTCATTCCCCAGATCTGCCTCCTACTCTCTGCCCTGAGCCCCAGGAGGCTGAGCGCTACGGCTGACTCAGCCAGGCTCCCTGACCCTCGGGCTCTGTCTGAGTTCAGCTGGTGGGGAGCACACTCAGAAGGCTGGAGGGCAGGAGGGGAGAGGTGGGCAGCACTCCCTGCTCACTGTGGTCTGGCAGAGGCACCTCCTCTCCGTGGCCACAGCTCCTCTTGGCAGCACCTTCATCAGCTACGACTCTCATCCAATTCCAGTTACCCCTCCAGCTCCTTGCCACTTTACATCTAAGGGTCGGAGAGGCTCCTCCTGGTTGTTGCTAATCCTGTATGCTCCAGCTTCCACTAACCCTGCCCGCTCTTGGAAATAGTCCCTTCGTTAGACTGTCTCCAAGGGTCTTCTTTGGAACATGTCCCTCTCTCTTCCTAGCCCCTGAGTGACGCAGCCTTTTCCCCGGGAGCCCCCCAGCGTTTACGCTATCAGTGAACATGAGCAAACACCACCAGCAGCTCAAGCCCCACTTTCAGTCCAGACAGGCAGCTTCGTTATTTGTTAAATGAAGAGTGAACACTTTTAGAACCAGGTTAGCGATGAAGAAAGGTAAGAATAAGCACTTGGAAAGACATCTGAGGGTGAGCTCCTTTCAAAGTAAGCAGAGGTTTGGAAGGGTGGCAAGTTTTGTTATGACTGGGGAAAACAAGGCTGGACCACAGCTAACAAGCATCTCAGCCTGGTTTCTCCGTCCCATCGCTCCAACGAGCACAGACATTCTGCGCAAGAGGAGGGGTTAAAATGACAGCGGCTAAAATCCCGAATCTGATTGGGGAAAATGAGGACAGGAACTAGCATGTTGGAAAGGCCCAAGCTAAATAGTTTGATTTCTCTCAGCTTTTCACAGAGAAAAAAGAAGCAAAGGTGAGATGTTTATTTTCAAAGCAAGCAACATATTTCTTATGACAATATCTCCACTTAATGGCCCTGTCATGTCTAATAACTTAGGAGATAAAATACGTTTCTTTGATCTGAGCTAATCAAGAAGAGTGACAGCTGGCAGTCTGCATAAAAATTTAGTGGCTTGTCTAATTGTGTTGATTTCTCAATATTGGAAAGTCTTGCGACCAGGAAAGGATTTTTTTTTTTTAATTTATCAAACTGTTAACTATTTCCCAGCTCTCATCCACTGCATCCACTAGGAACTGGTACCTTTTTGAGAGTGAAGTCAAAGTGAGTGGAACGTGGCTTTGGGCTGCAATGCGTATAAGGGGCTCTAGGGAGCTTTGCTAACCGAGGAGCAGGTCTCCACATCCCTGAGCTCACCTCCTCTTCCAACTTGGGCTGCTTATGCCCATTTGAACCTGATATGGGCATTCATTTGGGCTGATTTTTAATTGATGTTTGTGGTTTTGATTCAGCCGGCAGAGGTCACAGCACATTTGTTGTCAATCAGCCTCGGTACTAAAGACTGGACAATAGAAATGCATCCTTCTCGGTCCCTGCCAAGAAGGACTGGCTATCCTGTAGGAGGGCCAAGCACAAAAACAATTCCATGACTGTGTGATGATAGCGTTAGAATCTTGCCTTGGACGTTTCCTCCCTGAGTGATCTTGGGAATATCACTTCCTTTCCCTGAGCCTCAGTTTCCCCAAAGGCAAAACAGTTTCCTCATGTGGCAATAATTTGTGAACTTTAGATTATATCAGAATCACCTGGATTTGTTTGTGAAACACATTTTGTTGAGCCCCTGAAAACCTGCATTTCCAATGACCTCCCAAGACAGAAGTCTTCCTAGAAGAGGTGATTCTGAAACAGCCCTACTATTTGAAGTGACAGCCCTCTCCTCTGCTGGGGAAGACCATTCAGCATTTCCCTCATAAGTCAGTGGCTTTCAATTTTTTACTGTGAGCTCCTGGAAGAAATATGTTTTACATCACGCCTGAACTCATACATGCACATGAGTTATAACAGAAACACAAAAACAGGACTCTTCCTTCCTCTGTATGACGCACTGTAAGACTTTGTGTGTTATCTGGCTTTATGAATATAGATTGCACAGCTCATTCATGTTGGCCAACTTAACGGTTTCTGTGATGGATACACAGGGTGCATCTGAGTCCGATCGAGAGGGGCATTTACATTGGAATCGGGGCTGGGGGAGAGAGGAGGTGGGGAAGTTTTCTCACAATAGCTGGTCCTGTGAGGTGCTTACTATGAGTCAGCCTTAGTTACAGATTAGAGCTAAGTTCCAGATGAATAACAAACACATGCATTTGTGCATTCGACTGATACAACTCTCTGAAATAGAGATTATCATCATCTCACCCCCATTTTAAGGATGAAGTTAAGTGGTGTGCCCCCAGGCAGAGAGTCAATAGGCAACAGAGGTGAGATTCAAGCTAAGGACCCTAGCCCCAGGTTGGGTGCTCTCAGCCACTGCGGGTGCACTGGCTTGGTGCTGACAGAGTACAACGCACAGATGCAATCTCTCTCCATGGAGAACCTACTCACGGCCCCTCTGTTGGATCAACAAACATTTAGAGAGTTTCCAACTGCCAGCCAGAGTCCTCCATGTTAGCCCAGATCTGAGTAAATTAGTTAACTTCTTGCTGGAGTACATGCAAATCAGTTCATTTACTTGCTCCCACACTCAACATACAGTCACCAACACCTGCTCTGTGCCCAGCCTTGTGCTGCAGTAGCCACGTCTGGACCCAACGTCACAGATTTGGGGGTCCAGGCAGAATCAGGGTCCCTCCTTTGGTTTTGTATGCACTGAAAAATACATCTGGCTGAATCCATCTAGATTCTTCCCCTGAAGAAGGAGCACCAGGACCCTCTCTGCTTTCTGTTTCTTCCTCCCTGGAGCTTGGAGGGAGGACACATAAAGTGCCAGGCAAGCAGAGATGATCTCTAGTGGGTGTTAATAAGGCCACAATTTCGGTGGCTGGTTTGGTCCCCTTCTCTGGGCAGAGGGAGCTGCTGAGGAACACCAGGTGAGTCAATTTTGTGGTCCTGTCTTTGGCCCATCCTGCTGACTCCCTGCCTCTCTCAGGATACTCTGCAATGGGTTTTGCTGCCAGGGATCAGACACTCTTGTCTGACTCTTTAGGGAACCCACTCTGCCAGTGTGTAAGCCAGAGCTTAGCTGGATTCCTTCACATGACTCCCAAGGTGCACACTTACCAGCCCGTCTCTTCCTCACGGAACACAGCCCGTCTCTTCCTCACGGAACAAAGATTACCTGGACTTCGGCTGTGGTTTGAGTAGATCATGCCGAGTTAGTATTCTAAAGCTGTAAAGCCCATTCTCCCCGCTTTAGTCTTGTTCCCTCCTGAGCTTCTTATTCTGTCCGTGCTGATCTGATTCGGAACTCTGGATTTCCTTCTGATAATTTCTTCATACATGTTAAAAGACTTGGGCTTTGAGTCAGACAGTCCTGGGGTTGAATTCTAACTCCACCACCTACTGGTTGTGTAATCTTGGCCAGTGACTTCATCACCTGAGCCTCAGTTTCCTGAGCAGGAAATCGAGGTGAAAGAGTACAGAGACTAAGGAGATGCGATGACTCGATGCAATGTTACATTCCGGATTAAATCATGGAATAGTAAAGGACATTAGTGGTAAAAACGAGTGAAATGCAAATGAAGTCTGAAGTTCAGTTACTATTAATAGTATCATTATTAATATTCCCAATATTCATCTCTTAGTTCTGACAAATGCACTTTGGTTATGCCAGATGTAACCTTAGGGGAAGTTGGGTGAGGGCTAAATGAGAGGTCTTGTGTTATCTCTGCAACTTTTCTGCAGACCTAAAATTATCCCAAAATAAAAATTTAACAAAAGAAAGCAAGGATGCTTGTAAAGCTCTGAGCTCAGCTCAGTAACTAAACCCAGTAAATTCTTATCATTGCAGTGACGATCTCATTTATTCCTCACAACAACCCTATGGAGTAGACTCAGTTTTCAGCCTGTGTTGCAAATTTGGAAGCTCAGTCAAAGAGAGGTGAGAACTTACCCAAGGTCACACTGTTAGGAAGTGGCAGAGCCCAGATTCAAAGCCAGCTACAATCCAGCTCTAACAGCCATGCTGTCATTGTTGCTACATAAACAAGGGTACATCATAAGGAGGGAGGGACAGCACAGTGTGAAATAAATACAGAGTTTAGACCCAGAAAGACTTGGGCTTGAGAGCTACCTCTGTATCCTGGACAGGTTACGTAACCTCTGTGAGCCTCAGATCCTTTATCGAGAACATGGAAATTAACCCTTAGGCATAACTGACATGGTAGAAAAGGAACTAATGCCTAGGAGGAGCTCAGTGGTTACGAGCAATGCGTTTGATCACCTCATTTGGATGACTGCCTCACTGCAGGAGCACAGTGCGGGGGGTGGGGTGGTGGTTCTTCCCTGGCCATCATGTCTGACCCTGCTGCTTAGTCCTTGCACAAACTTGAACAAGTTGCTTTGCATAGCTGAGTGTCAGGCTGTTCAAGTATAAACTGGAGGTAAAAGTACCTTTTTCAGAGGACTGTTGAGGCCGTTAGGAGACATACCCAAAACCCTCTGTGCACTGCCTGGTGCATGGAAAGTGCCCAGTGAGTGGTGGATACCATTCAGTGACACTCCCAATTCTCTCTCTTCCTAGGCACACAGTAGGCGTGTAGCTCTTGGCCCTCTGGTGGTTGGGAGGAGTCATGTGGCATGTTCTGGCCTGTGAATTGTGAGTGAAAAGTGACATGCATCATCCCCAGACTGCAGCACTTAATTATCACTGGGATACATCCCAATTCCCATTGAACACAATGGCCATAAATGAGACGGCATCTTCTCTCTCAGCCTGAGTGGACAGGCTGTGTCCACAGTGGACAGCATGCCCTTGTTAACCCGTGACAGGCATGGAGCACAAGCCATGAGTTAACTTTGTTGTGTTAAGCTCCTGAAGTTACAGGAGACCTGTCACTGCAGCAAGCTCTAGCTTACCTTTACCTGTGTAAGAGTTATTTTTAATAACTGCTGTGATTTTGCTTTCTACAATGATAAAGGAATTTAAAAAGTAACACGTTCATCATTCTAACAAGCCTGTGATTTATCTCTACTTTACAAATGCAGACGATGAGGTCAAAGATGTTCGTCTAAGGTCCCACAGCTGGAAAGGAACCAAGTCTGAACTTAAACCTGGCTTCAAATCTTCAAATTTGCCTATTTATAGCATGGTTCCCAGTCACAAACTGCACCACTCAAGATGAAGTCAGGTTGGAAACTTGGACCCTTGAGAGATTTCGGGAAGGGAACAGCGGTAAAGAGAGGTGATGACAAGGTTGATCTTTACTTTGTTCTCTTTCCATTCCTGTCTCTCACATCTTGCTTTGCTCTTTCATAATTTTAATGTCTGAAACCTCACACCAACCATGTAAGTGATGTGAATATATTCAGAAAACATGTGCTGGGCATATGATTTCAGCCTAAACTCTGGTTCTTTGTAGTATCCATAGTCTTTCAGCCAGACAGACATTTCTCTGCCTTTCGTTGTGAGTTCATTTTTGAGTCTTATCCAAGCTCCAGCCTCTTACTCTTTCCCCCGGCACCAAATAAGTTATTTTCCTCTGCAAACGTCATCTGTGAAGTGGGATCATAAAACCCACCTCCCATGTCTAACACGAAAAATGAGCATCAGTAAAAAGCATTTTTGCAAACTCCATGGTGCATTAGATGCGTGTTAGCAATTATCTATCACTTTCTACAACAGTACTTATTGAGCAGCTACTTACTGCATATTGTGCTGGAGATGAGAAATGAATGAGAGAGTCTGTGAAGGAGGCAGTATGTTCTCATGGTTGACAGCACAGGTGGTGGGGGCAGAAAAATTGGGGTTCCATTTTTTATTCTGGCACTTGTTTGTGCCCTAAGACTTTTCCCTCCAACTGCAAAATGATGAAGATGTCAATGTTTACCTCAAAGCACTGTTGTGGCTGAGCATGGTGACTCACACCTGTAATCCTAGCGCTTTGGGAGGCTGAGGTGGGTGGAACGCCTGAGCCCAGGAGTTAGAGACCAGCCTGAACTAGAGTAAGAAATCTCTAAAAATAGCCAGGTGTTGTGGTGGGCACCTATAGTCCCAGATACTCGGGAGGCTGAGGCAAGAGGATTGCTTCCCCGAGAGTTTGAGGTTGCTGTGAGCTATGATGCTATAGCACTCCACCCAGGGTGACAAAGTGAGACTCTGTCTCAAAAAAAAAAAGAAAGAAAGAAAGAAGAGAAGGAAGGAAGGAAAGAAAAAGAAAAAAAGCACTGTTGTAAGACTTAAGAGATGATGTCTGTAAAGTGCAGATTCTGATGGGTGGTGAACATTGAATGGGGCCCTTGTGATTAATGTGTGTTCAGGGACACATGTCACTATAAATGTTAAAAGATGGAGATATGTGAATAAACAGACAAAAGTCCTGGCATCCATGAGGTCTCTGGCCAAGCTGACCTTATCAAGGCAAACTGAGGCTCCTGGGCCCACACCTAGAGAAAGGCTCCTCAGCCTTGAGACCCTCCAACTGTTGAGGTGCCCCGCAGGTGTCAGGAACCCTTGAAGCAATCAGAACATTTGTGGCCCCAATGTGGTGTGTAAGAAAACACAGTTCTAGCTAGCACTCCCCGTTTGGGCAAGGAAGTGTCAACATTTCCAGGAAGTGGGAAGCTAATATGTGGAATGCCAATCTAATGCAGAAATATGGGGCAGAACAACTGGGCATAGGAGCTTCCAGCTCCAACACGCTGCGGGGCTCCCTCTTTCTCTCTCTTCTTGGGTTGCACTTTACTGTGAGTTCTGCTTTTAGAAAGAAGCTTCTATCCAGAAGTAAAGCCATGTGGGTGACCAGGACTTTAGGCAGATCCAGGCCTGAATACCACTTTCCTTCTGAGAGATCGTGATAAGACATGTCACCCTGGTGAGCTTGGATTCCTTATTTGCCAGTGGGAAGGAATAGGAAATTCCTTATTTCTCACTGGGGTTTGTTGCCTCATTAATGGCTAACATTTATTGAGTGCTTCTTATGTGCTTTCCCACATCCACTCAATTAATCTTGACCCTGACAGGATGTATTATTAGCCCCACTTGACAGATTGGGAAACCAAGGCTCAAAGCAGTTGCATAATTTGCCCATATCCAGAGAGTGGCTGAGCTGGCATCTGAATTCAGGTCTGTCTGGCAGTAACACTCATGTTTCCTCTACTTCACCATGAAGATGCTTGACTTGTATTTCCTCCACTCCAAATATCCCTGGGAGGCATGAGCAGAGGAGGAAACTAATTCTTTTTTTTTTTTTTTTTGGCCGGGGCCAGGTTTGAACCCGCCACCTCTAGTATATGGGGCCAGCACCCTACTCCCAAGGAAACTAATCTTTTAAAAATCAATTTAAACAATTAAATTTGGCAGCAAAAAGCTCAGTTACCAGAAATGCATCTCACCACCCCATTGCTGAATCTGTTCAATGCATTTTGAACCAGCTCAGCCCAGCTGGTTAGGGAATGGAGCAGGAATTAAAATTTTAAAACTAGCAATGAGGAGCCACATGTCTACGTTGTTCAAGGAAGTCTGCACTAAACCCTTGCTTCCCACGGAGTTGTGGTGAAGTCACCCTCACTTCTGAACTTGTCGGGGCCCTTGGAAGATGAGAACAGCATGAAGCAGAGAAGGCTTGAAGAAAGCTTTACGTCTCAAGCCGTTTATTTCCATAGCAAGGACGTTTCATCTTCAAAGCCCTTTACAAGCCATAATTAATTCTCACAACACCTTGGTGAGCCGAGTGCATGGCATCACCTGGATTTTATAGGCCAAGGTAGCCCAGGGAAAGCCTTTGGACAGAGTGACTCCTGGACCCCAGCCTCAAGAGGGACTATTAGGCCACCCCACCTCAGCCTGACAGGTCAGTCGCATATTTCCCAATCCCAAGCCAGGTCCACTCCATTAATCTTCAACACGTGTTTCCTGATGTATCGGAAGGCAGGTAGGAAGGGGAAAAGGCAGAAGAGCTTGAGACACATGCAGAATGTAAACCTGTCATTTAAATATGTTTGAGTTTACTGGAATTATGAATTGTTAACTTTAGATTAAGTAACTATTAAAAACAACTCTCATTTGTATAAGCATATTTATAATAGCATTTCCAAGATTCTTTCTGATGCAGTATCTCAGGTGATCCTTTGCAACAATCATTTTGCTCAGTATATATTTATTGAGCACCTACGTTGTGCAAGGTTGTGGGAGGGCTTGGGTGGAGCACCGAGGAAAGCAGGTAAGGGCCTGCTCTCACTGGGAATGCAGTCTTGTGTAGAAATCTCCACCGATAACGTGATTACTATTCCCTGCCCCTCTCTTTTAATACATAATGGAATGGAGGCTTAAGACCAGGTGGTAGAAGCTGAATTGAATCCCAGGTTCAGAGGATGGTAGAGTTGTGTTTTAGCCAAGTACAAAGATGCTCACTGCAGAATTGTTTAAAATAACAAAGAGTTGGAAGTAATCTGTATATCCATTAGTAGGGAAATGGATAAATAAAATGTGGGAAAAACATGAGATAAAATATTACACCAATATTATACATCTACTTACAGATAATGCCAAGAGTAAAAAGTAGAATTAGATATGTAACATGCTATCACTTTCATAAATTTTAAACTGCATATTCAAAGTGATGCTATAAATTTACATATATGTAAATAAAGATATGAAAGATGGATTGAAAGGCCACACATTAGATTCGTAAAAGTGGATGCCTTGGGCGGCGTCTGTAGCTCAAAGGAGTAGGGCATTGGCCCCATATACCAGAGGTGGCGGGTTCAAATCCGGCCCTGGCCAAAACCTGCAAAAATAAAAATAAAAGTAAATTTTTTAGAAGACCAAAATACTGCATTAAAAATAAATAAAAGTGGATGGTTTGTTAGGTGTGGTGGCATGAACCCATAATCCCAGCTACTCGGGAGGCTGGGATGGGAAGATCACTTAGGAGAGGAGTTCAAAGCTACACTGTGCTAGGACTAAGTATGTGAATGCACTTCAACCTGGGCTCCAGAGCAAGACTCTATATCTAAATAAAAAGCAGGTATCTTGAGCGTAGGGACAGGGTTATAAATTAAAAGCAAAGGATGAATAAACTGCTGTAATGGTCATGCTAGATAAAGACAGTGGGGTGCCACAAACTAAGGACCTGGCTAATAGACTCAATTCATGTATGTTTCCTCCCAGGGCTCTTCTAAAAGTAGCGACAACACAATGCTCTTTGCTCTTTTACAGGCTCTATTCTCTCCCTCCAATCTCAGTGTCAAAATTGCCTATCGAACGTGAACCAGCCAAAAATTCTAAATGAAAAACAGGAACAAAAAGAGCAAAATTTGAAAGCAACTTGAGAAGTGAACAGTGTCTGTTTGGGCTGCACATGGGTGCTGTCGAGTTTGTGTGACAGCCATCGTGGAGCAGAGACCAGGAGCAGCTGAGCTGTGAGCCCTTCCGTGGCCTGGCCTATCTTGTGGGCCAGGTTGGCCGTGATGCCATTAAGAACTGTGGAGCAGCAATGAGTGGAAATTGTGGTCAGAGGTTGCCCACAGAACCTTATTTATGACTTCTCGAAGCCACATTTGCCTGCTTCCTTGTTGGTTTCCTGCCACGACATGATCAATTCTTACAGATACGTTTTTCTAGAAGTTGAGTTGTGCCAGGCAAACCATGCCAAAGCAGCCTTATTTCCATGTGTGGTCTGGGTGGATTGGGGGAGCTGTAGGCAGAGCAATTCTGAAAGCACTTGGAGGAGTATCTTGCCCGCTGAGTCTGATCTGAGTCTTCCTGAAATGCAGATCTGACCTGGTTCCTCAGCTATGTGTGCAAGGTCTCAGGGACCTGTTCTCTGCCAAACCTCCCAGCCCTGCTGCTATCCCTTCCCTCCGTCTATGCCATTTCTGATCCGAACTACAGTCCTCGTTTTTATTCTTCCGAGTTCTGTGTAGGCTGCCAACCAGAATGGCCTGCCCTGCCTTATTCCCACAGTTAATCTTTATTCACCTTCGAGACTCCTCACAAAACTTCCCAGACCATTCCCCTTCTGCCTCACCCAACCAGGAAGAATTGACGGGACAGAAGGAGTTACTCTGAACAAAGTGCTTAGGACAGCAACTCAGGGCTAGGTGTGCCTTGAAATTCAGAATATTCCAGATTTCATAATAGATATAAAGTTCATACACCTATTTTGTAAAAACGCTTGAGCAGAATGTGGAGATCTACCACAAAGCTCATTAATATTTCTGCAGGAAATACATGAATAGTCACACGCTAAGCGAAGACTTTAACTAGTTTCATGTCAGGTAAAGTTTTGCCACTGAACTTCTGAAAGAAGATGTTGGTGATATTTTTCAGATATTTAGGATTTTGCAACTGTGGACCTCTGTTATTATTGATTCCATCCTTTGTCCTGCCGAGGAAATAGTAACAATCTGTGATACTAAGAGAAGCACTTATCATTCGCTGAGCTAAGCAACTGACGACATAGACCTCACCCTGGAGGCGGCACTTGTGGCTCAATGAGTAGGGCGCTGGCCCCATATACTAAGGGTGGTGGGTTCGAACCCAGCCCCGGACAAACTGCAACAACCAAAAAAAAAAAAATAGCTGGGCATTGTGGCGGGCGCCTGTAGTCCTAGCTACTTGGGAGGCTGAGGCAAGAGAATCACCTAAGCCCAGTTGGAGATTGCTGTGAGCAGTGTGATGCCACAGCACTCTACCAAGGGCGATAAAGTGAGACTCTCTTTCTTTAAAAAAAAAGATCTCAGGGCGGCGCCTGTGGCTCACTGAGTAGGGCGCCAGCCCCATATATGGAAGGTGGCAGGTTCAAACCCCGCCTCAGCAAAATAGAAAAATAGCCGGGCATTGTAGCAGGTGCCTGTAGTCCCAGCTTCTCGGGAGGCTGAGGCAAGAGAATCGCCTAAGCCCAGGGATTGGAGGTTGCTGTGAGCTGTGTGACACCATGGCACTCTGCCGAGGGCGATAAAGTGAGATACCGTCTCTGCAAAAAACAAACAAACAAAAAGACCTCACCCTGGGCACGGCACGTGTAGCTCAGGCAGCTAGGGTGTCAGCCACATACATGGGAGCTGGCATGTTCCAATCCAGCCCCGGCCAAAAAAATAGCTGGGCCTTGTGGTGGGCACCTGTATTCCCTGCTACTTGGGAGGCTGAGGCAAGAGAATCACTTGGGCCCAGGAGTTTAAGGTTGCTGTGAGCTGTGACACCATGGCACTCTACCCAGGGCAACAGCCTGAGACTCTGTCTCCAAAAAAAAAAAAGACCTCACCCAGTTGCCATCATGAAGTATAAGGCAGTTCAGTAACTTCCCCACCTAAGCTGAGGAGCTGGGACTTGAGCTCACTGCTTGTCTGACGCCAAAGTCCTTATTTGTAGCCACAGTCCCACACTGCAGTCCCTTGTGACACTTTACGCAGCATGCCACTTAACTCTGTTCATTGCGATTCATTCCTGCCCCCACAGTAGCAGCCAAGCTGTGAGTTCTGCCACTGTGGGGGCAGGAGCTGATCCTTCTCTAGCTGTGAATGAGTGAATTAAATTCATGTGCACTGGCTCGGCGCCTGTGGCTCAACGGGCTAAGGCGCCAGCCATGTACACCTGAGCTGGCGGGTTCGAATCCAGCCCAGGCCCGCCAAACAATGACGGCTGCAACCAAAAAATGGCCGAGCATTGTGGCTGGTGCCTGTAGTCCCAGCTACTTCGGAGGCAGAGGCAGGAGACTCGCTTGAGCCCAAGAATTGGAGGTTGCTGTGAGCTGTGATGCCACAGCTGTCTATCCAGGGTGACAGCTTGAGGCTCTGTCTCAAAAAAAAAAAAAAAAAAAAATTCATGTGCACTGAAATGGCATGTGCTTAGTAGGACTGTCACGCTGGCTGTATCACATGTTAATGAGTGAGTGAAGCTACCAGGTGTTCACATACCCTAGAGTCTGGCAGAGAAATCAAGCCAGGTTCCCCGTCCTCACGGGGTTCACAGTCATGGAGTAGACATAGGATACATCTCCCTGCCACTGCCACATGACGTTAAGATAAGTAGCCTGTGGGAAAAGAGCTGGAGCTCATAGAGTGTTCATGGATCTATCAAATAGCTTTTCTTGTGGAACACTGTCCCAAAATTTGCTGATCAAGGCCAGCTTAGTCTGACCTATGTTCGGCTTGCATCTGCGATCAGCTCAGGGATGGGCTGGGACTGGCTGGTCTAATGGCCTTGGCTGGACCCCTCAGCAGCCATCCTCTGCAGAGTCCTCCTCCAGCAGGCTGGTCTGAGCTGTTCTCACGCGAGGAGTAGAAGAGGAGGCACTGGATCCTGAAGGGCTTACCTCGGGTCAGTTGGGAGGACTAGTGAGCTGATATAAGGGAGGTGTCAGACTCTCAGTGGGCATAAGGGTTATTATAACCCCCTGGCAATGAGGTTAGTTTTTTCTTCTCTTTAGGAGGACTTCAACAAGTCATGGATTAGAAGACTCAATATTATAAGCCTATACATTTTCCCCAAATTGATCAATTGAGTCAATGCAATCATAATAAAAATGTAATAGTTTAGGTTGCTGTTGAATTTGGCAAATTGATTCTAAAATTTTTATGGAATCAAAAAGGGCCAAGACAAACATACACAGTAAAAAAAAAAAAAAAAAAAAAAAAGGCCAAGAAAGTTGAGATCGTCCTTTTTGAAAGAGTGTGATAAGATATACATAAAATGTACCACTTCAACCATTTTTAAGTGTACAGTTTGGTGGGACTAAGTATATTCATATCATTATGTAAACGATCTCCAGAACTTTTTTCATCCCGCAAAAGTAAAACTCCATAATCATTAAACAATAATCCCCATTGTCTCCCCACTCCATTCTACATTCTGACTCTATGAGCTTGACTACTCTGGGTACTTCATATAGGTGGAATACTTGGTTTTTTTTGTTGTTGTTGTTTTTTATGACTGGCTTATTTCATTTAGCATAATACCCTCAAGGTTCATTCTTGTTGAAGCGTATGTCAGAATTTTCTTAAGGCTGAATAACATTCCCTTGTTACATTTATACCACATTTGCTTTATCTGTTTGCACATCAGTGGATACTTGGGTTACTTCTAACTTTTGGCTCTTTTGAATAGTGCTGCTATGAACATGGGTGCCCAGATATCTCTTTGTGACCCTGCTTTCAATTCTTTGGATGTATAATACATCCAAAGAGGAATTGCTGGATCATATGGTGAGTCTATAATTAATTCTTTTGAGGAATTGCCATTTTGTATTTCATAGCAGTTGTACCTTTTTACATTCCTATAAGCAGGGCGCAAGGATTCCACTTTCTCCACATCCTTGTCAACGCTATTTTCTGTTTTTCTGAAAGTAGTCATTCTAAGGGTGTGAATTGTGGTCATGCTAAGGGCATCTTATTGTGGTTGTGATTTCCATATCCCTAGTGATTAGTGATGGTGAGCATCTTTCCATGTGCTTGTTGGCTACTCATGTATCTTCTTTGGAAAAATGTCTATTCAAGTCATTTGCTCATTTTTTAATCAGGTTGGTTATTTTCTTTTTTAACTAAACTCCTTTTTACTGAAGTGTGTTATAACTCCTGAAAAATGCACAAAGCACAAATCGTAAGCCCACTGAATTTTCTCAAAGTGTACACACTCGTATAAATATCGCCCACATCAAGATTACCAGCACACCAAAATGCGCCTCACTGCCTCCTACCGCCTCCAGCAAGGCAACCACTTTTCCGACCTCTAGCACCATATAAATGGAAACAAAGAACATTGTCTGGTTTCTTCTACTTAACATGATATTCGTAAGATTTATTATATTGCTGCTTGTATTCTTCCTCGTTGCCACATGATAGTGCATTATGTGAATTTATTAGTTTACTTATCTATTCTACTCTTAATGAGTATTTATATCATTTCTAGTTGGGAAAACATGAAAAAGAATTGCTATGAACTTTCTTATTCTCATATTGTAGTAAAACAGACACAAGATAAAATGTAATATTTTAACCATTGTTGAGTCATTCCAGTTGCATTAAGTGCATTAACATTGTGTTACTGTCACCAATATCCATCTCTGGAACTTTTTCATCATCCCCAAATAAAACTGTGTACCCATTAAACAAAAATTCCCCATTCTCATCTGCTCCCAGCCCCTCGTAACCAGTGTTCTACTTTCTGTCTCTGTGAATATATGCACGTTCTCATCCATATCTTTTGGTGCATATGTGCCCCCATTTCTCATGGGTGAATGCTTAGCAATGGGATGGCTAGATCAGGCATGCATATAATCAGCCTTTAAATATAATGCCAACAGTTTTCCAGAATGATTGTACTAATTTACTGTCCCACCAGCAAAATATAAGAGTTCTACGTTTTCACTAAAAGTTGGTATGTACATATTACCAGAGTTTTAAATCTTAGCTATTCAGGTGGAATTTGACTATGGGTACAATATCCACTTCTATGATTTCTAATGATGTAGGGTACTTTTTCATATTTATTGGCCATTTGAATATATGAGTTTTTCTTTTCTTTTGAGACAGAGTCTCATTCTGTCACCTCCAATGGAGTGCTGTGGCATCATAGCTCACAGCAACCTTAAACTCTTGGGCTCAAGCGATTCCCTTGCCTCAGTCTTTTGAGTAGCTGGGACTATAAGCACCTGCCAAAATGCCCAGCTATTTTTAGAGACAGGGGTTTCACTGTTGCTCAGGCTGGTCTTGAACTCCTGAGCTCAAGCAATTCACCCACGTCAGCCTGATGTCTGCATTTTTCAAGTGCCCAGACAAGATTTTGGCCCAGTTCTCAACTAGATTGTCTGTCTTTTTCTTATTGATTTGTGGAGTTCTTTGTACATACTGATTTATACATCTTTTCTTGGGTAAATGCATTGTAAGCAATCTCAGTTTGCGACTTGCTTTTTCATTCTTCATGATGTATTTTGATGAACAGAAATTCTTAATTTTAATGAAGGGCTATATATCAATCTTTTTTCTTTGTGGTTAAAGTTTTTCATTCAAGAAATCTTTGTTTACCCCACGGTCATACTTTCTTCTAGAAGCTTCTTTTACATTTATATCTGAGTAAATTATCTTCCCCTCTGAATTTTAAACCCAACTCTTCTTTCTCCTCCAATATACAAAGCCCCATTACCTTTCTTCCTGCACTGTCCAGCTACTGAGGGGAAGGTCCATCTTCCTCTCAGAGATGGGGTTGGTGGATACATCCCAGTTGGAGATGCCAACCGGGCTGGTGCCCTTACAGCTGCACTTGCAGCCTATTTCAGGCTAGGAACCTCTCATGGACAAGCCAAGGCTGTTTTTCTTCAAAAAGACACTCCTTCCCCACTCCAATCTGAGGCTATAGTCAGGGCTCCTCCTAGGGCATGTAGCGTCCTGGGCACATATTTTTTGAGTCTGTTTATAAAAGTAATATGAGTTACTCAAAATTGGTAAGTCAGTATCATTCTTGTGGCCCAATCTCCTGAGATTCTGCAAAAGAAATTCCATGTTAGCTGGTGAGAATGGTCTATTTGCAGACCGGCTTCCTGGGAATCCATCAGCTCATACGGAGGCTAGTGCTCGAAGCTCCTCGGGGCATTCAGTTAAGGGAGGAATGGACCCTCAGGCCCGTGCAGGTGAAGCCTGAGCTCCAGGTGCGTCCAACCCCAGACAAGCAGCCTAGACAGTCCCAGCCACTGGAGAGGGTTTAGAAAATTTCCAGGCACCCCAAAGCACGGGGATCTACTGAAGAGCAGGATCTCCGCGTAATTCTGGGTACGGTCACACCGGAGTGTGATCAGAGGCTCTGAGGGCCCCTCTCTGCTCAAGCTTCACGCTCCAGTGTCCTATCTCATGTCCTTCAGCTCTTCCTCCTTTGGATTCTGTGTCTCCTGAAAGCTCCACTCTCTGGCTGAATTCTTGGTCTACTGGCTTTCAGCATAACTATGTTGGGTGAAGAAGTCACAGCTTCATTTCCTTTTCTCTCTTTTTTTTTCTTTTTGCAGTTTTTTTTTTTTGGCCTGGGCTGGGTTTGAACCCACCTCCACAGGCACCACCCTCCTTTTCTCCTTTGTTTGAATGGGACATCCTCTCCTCGATCTCTGACCTGACTTTCCCCAACTGTCTCTCCCTCTCCATCTCATGTTCTCCTCCTGACTTCCCTTTCATTCTCCATCACTCTCTTTCTCCTATCTTCTTTCCCTCTTCTTTATCTCTCTTGCTTCCCTCTATTCTCCTCCCTCTCCCCCTCGCCAGCAGCTCACACACTCACACACACTCTTTGAGCCTTGAAGCCCCCAGCGCCCTCTTGGCTCAGCCCCTCTCCTGGGCAGGTAGGTGGGCGTTCAGACCATATGTGGTGCCAGGAGCGAGTAGGAGCTGGCGACATGGTGTGGCAGGCTGCTCACCGATTGTTCTCACCTGGTCTTCATGCTGATAACATGTGGGGGCATCTCCATGCTTTAACCCTCTTGCCTCCAGTTGCACAGTCTTGAAGGAAAAGACAGCGGGAAAAGAGGTTGGGAAAGCCTTTGGGATTCCCTCATTTGTTCATGAAGTCACTCAGCAACCACTCACTGGGCCCTAACCTGTCCTCTTCAGGGCTAGGCTGGGCTCAGGGGAGGAGGGGTGAGACAGGCTTGGTAGCCCGAGAGGAAAGCTCTTAGTCCATTGAGGGAGACATCCAGCAAATAAATGGTTCCAATCCAGCCTGCTGCAGGTGGTGGGGAAGGGAGGAGGGGGAGCCGGAGCACCCAGGGGCAACTAACCCAGCTTCAGGGCCAGCAAAGCGTGACCAGAGATGAGTTGTGAGGGTGAACATGAAGGTTAAGTAGGAGCTAGCTGGGAAAAGAAGGGGGTCAGACGTTCCAGGAAGAGAACAGCAGATAGAAAGACAGAGGACTAAGAGACTCTGGTGTGTCCAGAAAACTGTGTTCAAAAAGCCTTTGGCTGTGCGAGAAGGAAAGAGAGAGAGAGTGAGTTTGGAGTGGGGGGTGGAGGATATGGTAAGAAATGAGGCTAGAGAGGAAAGCAAAGGCAAGGTCGTACTCAGGACCTCCAGTGCTGGCCTGAGTAGGCAGGACTTTATCCTGAAGGTGATGAGCTTTGAAAGTGCTGTTAACCAGAGAGCAACAGAGTCAGATTTGTGTTTAGAAAAGTCCCCATGAGGCTAAGGGAGTGGTTCGTGTCTACAATCCTAGCACTCTGGGAGGCCAAGGCAGATGGATTGCTTGAGCTCAGGAGTTTGACACCAGCCTGAGCAAGAGCTAATTTTTTTTCTATTTTTAGTAGAGATGGGTCTCTATTAAAAATGGAAAAATTAGGCAGGCATGGTGGCACAGGCCTGTAGTCCTGGCTACTAGGGAGGCTGAGGCAAGAGGACAGCTTGAGCCCAAGAGTCTGAGGTTTCTGTAATGCCATGGCACTCTGCTAGGGTAACAGAGAGACACTCTGTCTTAAGAAAAAAAGAAAGAAAGAAAGATCCCCATGACTTCAGGGTGGAAGAAGAACAGGAAGAGGAGAGGAGGGTGGCAGGGAGGCCAGAGGTGCCCCTGCCCTTTCTGTGGGGACCGTGGTACCCCTTCCCCTCAGCCTCTGCCTCCACTCAGGCCTGTGTACAGGGGCTAGCTAGTTACTGATGCACACGTTCCCTTCTCCACAGAGACCATCAGCTGAGGCCTAGAGGGCAGCGCCAAGCTGGGCTTTCCTGGCCCCTAAATGCTGCCCACACCTGTCAGGTTTCTGAGCCTGTCCTGAGCAGGGTGGGGTGGTGCAGCAGGTGAACAGGAGGCCCACCTGGCAGCTGGGCCCCAGAGGTAGTCTTGCTGTAATCCATCTGGTGCCGGTGTGTCTGGGGGAAAGCTCTGAAGCTACAGGTCCTCCCATGCTCAGCTTTTGGGCTGCTGGCAGAGAGCTTGGTAGGAAAGCCTCAACATCTGGATTGTGAGTGACAAGAGGACCTGGCTCCTAGTCTGCATGGTCACCTGGCTGCGTGTGCCTGGACAAGCCACTGCACCTCTGAGATTCTAGCATTTACTTGGGAGGTTCACTTGAGAATTTAAGTGTTTTGTAGAAAGTCAGATACTTGTGGGCACGAAGCGAATGAAGCTTTAATTGTCATCCTCATATTCTCCCATGGCCCTGATTCAAATCCTTACTAGTGACCTTGGGCAAGTTACCCTCAGTGGGACTCAGTTTCTTCACCTGTAAAATGGAAATAATACCAGCATGTGTTGTGGGAAATTGTGAGTTAACCTAGGTAAAGGGCTCGCAATAGTGCCTGGTATATTTAGTAAACATGCAATAGTATCTTCTCACTTGAATTTCTCACAAGGATTTTATTTTTTTCTGATTTGGACTTTACCGCTGAAGCCAGGACTCCTTAAAGAGTGCCCTGAGAACCTGCTTAGGTCCAAGAAACTCCCTGCCTTCATGTAATACAGCAATTTTAATAATAAAACAGGCTGGCAATCACTGACAGAGGACTTACTAAGTGCCAGATGCTGAGCTTTATAGATGAGTTGTGGTTCTGCTATGGATAAACTGGCCATTTCACTTCCTGGCTCCGTGGCTGTTGGCTTCAATTAATGCTGCCCTTTCCTCCTCCCAAAATTGATGGCAGCTAGAATGCAGCAGGAGTTTAGCACACAGCTTTGGGCCTTGGGCCCCAGGCCTCAGGACACCCCCTTAGGGGTCCCCAGACCCTTTGTCTTCCCACTGTCCTGATCCTGAGATCCCAGTGTGCCTGGACCCAAGCACCTAGCTTGTCTTAGAAAGTACCAAAGGACTGAGCCCAGCTGTGCCCACTGAATGTCCCCTCTCTGCACCTCAAGGCCAGGCTTTCTCCAGCTTTCATTTCCTGTACTTTTGTTCAAGCTGGAGCTCTGCACACCATCTCAACTGGTCTTGGCTGTTCCATAGTTTGAGCCAGGCTTACTGCTGTTTCCCTTACCACAGGGCATGAGGTGAGGATTTCACAGTCAATTCTCCCAAGGCTATTTGAGGACTGAGGTGGATTTTGTGCAGTGAATTGTTTAGTTGAGCTTCACACCTGGTGACAGCCATAAGTCACTTGTAGTTTGGAGTAGGCCGTTCATGTTCTGGTGCCTTCTCTGTGCCAGAGAGGGATACCGGGGAAGCACACTGAAATCACTGCTTCTCATTGAAGAGCAGACATGTTACTGGATTTTCTTAGGTGGATGATATAAGCAAACTTCACTTCCCTGCAGGAAGAGCCAAGAGCCAAATTATTTCTCCTCTTCCAACAATTCCATATGATGCTTCCAGGTCTGGCAAAAGCATTCCCTCTGTTTAGAACCACTGAGTAATAGCTTTCCAAGAGAATTCTAATGTAGCATTTCATTTACTCCACAGACGACCCCATCAGGAAGACAGTATGTATCCTTCCCAGGCAAGGAACCGGGGGCCTAGAGCTCCACTCAGATCACCAGCTGGGGAAAGGCAGAGCTGGGATTAAACTTCACCTGCAGTGGAAGTTCACATTATTTTCACTGCACCATGTTGACCTCTAAGAACTGCTCTGCTCCCTAATTACTGTGATCTTTCCCTACTGAGATTTCTAACTTCTGCTGGAAGAATATTTGTCTTGAAGATCCCTCTCTCTGAACAGCCTTGATTCCAGATGGCCAAATAGTCTCAGAAATGATCGTCATCCACTTTTCCCCCAAATCTGTATTTTTATTTTTCACTAAGGTAATACATGTCTATTTTTAACAATTCAAACACTATTGCAACATTTAAAAAATGAAAGTCACAGGTATTCTCCTCCCCCAAAATAACAGCTGCTAACAATATGGGACATATTCTTTCAGTCTTTTCCCATGCAAATATTAATAACACACACAAATATCACAAAAATTGCTAGAATTACAGAAATCAAATATGCTATACACCTTTACAAAATTCAACACTACATTGAAGGTATCTTTCATTGTTGATTCATATAACCTGCCCAGTTCCTTTTAATAGGTACATGGTAACCAGAATATGGGGGCACCACAATTTTCCTTGCCCCTTCCCATGGATGGGCGGCTGCCTTTTTTTCACTTGCAAAAACATTGCTAGAAGGATTCTTGATCCCTGTCCCACCATACCATGTGCTCCTCACACAAAGTACTTAGCATAATCTCGGGAAGGATTTCCACGAATGGCTGTTTAAGGCCGGGTGCAGTAGCTCATGCTTGTAATCCTCTGGGAGGCTGAGGCAGGTGGATTACCTGAGCTCATGGGTTTGAGACCAGCCTGAGCAGTGAGATCTCGTCTCTCAAAATAGCTGGGCATTGTAGTGGCCGCCTATAGTCCTGGCTACTTGGGAGGCTAAGGCAAGAGAATCGCTTAACTCCAAGAGTTTGAGGTTGCTGTGAGCTGTGATGCCACGGCATTCTACCAAGGGCAACATAGTGAGACTCTGTTTCAAAACAAAAAAGAATGGCTATACCCAGGCATTGTGGCAGGCGCCCATAGTCCCAGCTACTTGGGAGGCTGAGGCAAGAGAATTGCTTAACCCCAAGAGTTTGAGGTTGCTGTGAGCTGTGATGCCACAGCACTCTACTGAGGGCAACATAGTGAGACTCTGTCTCAAAACACACACAAAAAAGAATGGCTGTTCAACATCTCTCTACCAAGTTCTGTGATTTCTAAGGGAAGCCAAAGGATCATGGCTCTGTGTTCCCAAGAGCAACTCAGGGCCTAGTTCAGTGCCTGGCATGCAACAAACCTCAATAGATCATTTTGTATGAATAACTGCAGGGATAAATTACTGACTGGATCTGTGCATACTCGTGTTCATGTCTGTAGGGCACGTGCCTGAAAGGGGAGACACTGGGTCAAAGGACATGCATATTGGAAGTGTTTCTTCCAGCCCGCGAAGCTGCTATCTAAAAGGAATGAACGGCTCATTTCCCCCACACTGTGAGGAAGACTCTTCTAGTGTACAGAGTCGTATTCTATTTAGTCTCATACAGGGTGCTAGGGGTCCAGTGATGAATCTACCCCACCCTGCCCTTAAGGAGGTCTCACCTGCTACACAGAGAAAAAGGAGAGGGGCTGTTCATCAGGGGAGACAGCCCCTCCCCAGCCCCAGCCACATGGATGCTACCTCGTCCCAGCTGGCCCCACCTGGCCTCCCAGATGCTTGGCAATCAGCAGTTAAAGGCAGCAAAGCCTTTGAAGTCAGTGTCTCCCCGGCTAGCCTTGGGTTGACTGCCTCTGTACCCTCTCCACAAAGGCAGAACAGGAACACCCAGCCCAGGGTTTAAAACCGGTGTTTTTGCCACAGCTGCACAGGGCTGGGTGCCCAGGCCGGTGCCAGATGCCTGTGGCCAGGAGTCTTGAGCAAGGAGATGGCCCTACAGGCCCTCTCTGCTCCTGTGCCAAGTGCTGTCTTCTGACCAAAAGGGTGGCTCCTTGGGGTTTCACGCGACTGTGTGCTGTGGGAATGGGAGTGTCCCAGAGGCACTGGTATCTCACAGCCTGCCCTACGGACATCCACTTCTAAGGAAGCAAAGGGAAGGCCAGGGGGCTCAAGGTCTGTGGCTTCCTTGGCAGGCAGGAAACAGATGAATCCCCTCTCCTCTCACTGAGGCTGTACCCTCCTTAAGTGATGTGTCACATTTTACTCTTCGCTCATTGGTTCAATGAACATGAACTGAGCACCTGCTATGTGCCAGGCACTATTCAGGGTTCTAGCGATGGCACTGTGAACAGGCCAGGTAAGGTTTGCATGTAAAGTTCTAGCAAACTTTACATTTGGGGAGAAAAAGGACAGACTGTCAGTACACGAGCAAATGAATGAGTAAAATGGCATCAGATGGAAATGCTTTGAAGAGAATAAAACAGACAATGCCATAAACACAGCAATGGGGACTCAGTGGCTAGGGAACGCCTCCCCAAGAAGGTAGCATTTAAGCTGGGGCTAGAATGAGGAGAGGGAGCCAGCCCAGGGATGAACTAGAAACAGAATGTTCCAGGACGAGGGCATGGCAGGTAGAAAGACCCTGACACAAGAAGATATGAACAAACTGGGTGCATTTGATGGTCTGAATGATGGATCAGAACTGGAACATGGTAAGTGGAGGTCAGACCAGGCAGGGGCAGGGAGGCTATGGGAAAGGATTTGGACTTTAAAGTGCAGCAAGCTTCTTACTTCGAGTTCAAGTCATTGTTGAACAAGCATTCATTTGCTCACTCAGTCATTTGATTAGTTAGCCAATCAGTTAATAATCCTTTTCTGATCACAACGGAAGAGAACGGCTTGCCAGACTGCCACCCTGGCAAGGCTCGTAGCCTAGGGGGCAAAGTGGATATGGATCAGAGATGCATAACACCAAACAGGTCCATCCACCTGTTACAGGTGATGTAATCCCAGAACTAAGGGAAACCGAGGTGGGAGGATCACCTTAGCTCGGGAGTTCAAGACTAGTCTGAGCAAAATACCATTTCTACAAAGTTTTTGAAAATTAACCAGGCATGGTTGCACCCAACTAGAGTCTCAGCTCCTCTGGAGGCTGAGGTAGGAGGATCACTTAAGCCCAGGAGTTAGAGGTTCCAGTGAGCTATGATGCCACTACTATATCACTGTACCCTGGAAAATAGAGTAACACCCTATCCCCCCCCCCAAAAAATCCAGAATGACAAGAAGAGGGACATTCAAGGTTCTGGAAAGCAGAGCAGAGAGCATTTGTTTCTAAATGGGAGGATCAGAGAAGGCCTCCATGAATACGCGATATTTGAGCTGGATCTTGAGATTTGAAATACTAAGTACTATTGCCGGTATGTGCAGGTGCTTACCATGTATTTGTTAAAAGAAAGGAGAATGAGAAGAGAGATGGAAGGACGGGAATTTTCCAGGTGCTGAAGAAAGAAAAGGCATTTGAAGCAGAAGGAGTAATATGTGCAGAATTTTGGCAATGTGTGACAGTGTGGAGAAGGGGTAACTGAGTGACATCACAGGGGACAGAGTGACGTTTAATGTGCCTTCAGCTCCCGGAAGGAGGGAAAGTTGCATTTCCCTGGCAACATCGTAAACTCTTTGGACCCCCACAGCGAGCACCCAGAATACCTTGAATCTTCTCAAAGGCCCTCATTTCTTGTGTCCTCAATGGTGGACTAGCCAGCTGGGAGGAAGGTTTGCAGCAGGGATGTCTCCCTGAGCACAAGGTCTTGGGTCTGTGTTCCTCTGTCTGCAAACACCAGGGATGGGCAGCTTTGATGTGAAGCTGCAAAGGTCCAGGCGCCCGCGGCTGAGATGTCAGGTCTGCGCAGGCGATGATGCGCCACCCATTCCAGAGGATGTCTTCAGTACGGGGTGTTGGAGATGCCAGGGTGCACTCTGGAAAGTCCCAAAGGCCTCTTCTCGAATGAGGCTAGCTAGCGTGGGCACAGAACAGACTTGGAACATTGGTCACATCCAAGTCCTTCAGGTAATTGGGGTTAAATATTCCCTGAGGCCTTGGATAACCACACGATGGTAGTTACTATGTGCCGGGCATGTGCACGTCTGAAATCTCAGGAAATCATCTCAGAGCCTTGTAGGTCAGTCTCACTGTCCCTGCCTTACAGAGGAGCACCTGAGCTTCAGAAGCGCCAGCTACTTGTCACCTGCCTATAAGGAGAGAAGACAAGTAGGAAGCAAAGTCCACCTGACCTGAAACTCTGGGGACTCATTTCTTTTTCTTTATTTTTGAGACAGAGTCTCACTATGTCACCCTCAGTAGAATGTTGTAATGTCACAGCTCACAGCAACCTCAAAGTCTTGGGCTTAAGGGATTCTCTTGCCTCAGCCTCCCAAGTAGCTGGGACTACAGGCACCCACCACAATGCCCGGTTATTTTTTCTATTGTAGTTGTCATTGTTTGGCAGGCCCCGCTGGATTCGAACCCTCCAGCTCCAGTTATATGTGTCTGGTGCCCTAGCTGCTGAGCTACAGGTGCTGAGCCAGGAATTCATTTCTTAAAAGTAAATTTCTAATGGGGAAATGTTTCAAATGCCTCCTGAGGGATCTCTTCTTCCAGGCTAAGCCCTGTCTACCCTCTCTTTCCAGAGAGACATCGTGTCTGACAATATCACCCTCCAATCCTTACCTTCCATCTGCTTGAAACTTGGCCATGCCCCTGCCTTAAGGACAAGACTTCCTTAGCATGGGGACTCCCTTCACTCACTGGTCCCCACCCTCCCCCAGCCTTCTCCAGCCCACCAGACGCATTCTGATCCATTCCCCATTCTCCAGTAATTCCATGACTTTGCCTGTGTCTCCCCTCTGCCTTCCCCCACCCCACCCCAAATCTCTGCCTGAGAAACGTTTACTTTTCCCTCTTGGCAAAGCTCAGTTATCACCTGTCCGGTAAGCCCTGGCCACTCTCTGTCATTGTCTATTTGGGGCCTTTCTCTCCCCTTGGACCATGAAGTCCTTGATGGTTAAGAAATGCATATGCGTCAAACTTCTAGTTCAGGACACTCAGATTTCTGAAGCAGATACTAATCTCTGCACATGGTATAATATTTTCCTTTTCAATAGGGGATGCTAAAGGATACTACTACCCTTCCCGGCAGTCACTGTACCTGATGGTCACTGAGGCCCCGCCACACCCCAGGTGTAGTGCCAAGCACTTGACGTAGAATCTCACACTAATCCCATACTCCTCTTGAGGAAGGTTCTTTTATTTTTATTTATTTATTTATTTATTTTTGAGACAGAGCCTCAAGCTGTCACCCTGGATAGAGTGCCATGGCATTACAGCTCACAGCAACCTCCAATTCCTGGGCTCAAGCGAGTCTCTTGCCTCCGCCTCCCAAGTAGCTGGCACCACAGGCGCCCGCCACAACGCCCGGCCATTTTTTGGTCGCAGCCGTCATTGTTGTTTGAAGGGTCCGAGCTGGATTCGAACCTGCCAGCTCAGGTGTACGTGCCTGGCACCTTAGCCTGTGGAGCCACGGGCGCCAAGCCGAGGAAGGTTCTTTTATTAAACCCTTTTTATCCCCAAGAAACTGAGTCCTGGGGAGCTTAAATATCTTGCCCAACCCCTTTCCAGCTACTTAGTGGCAAATCCTGAACTGTTATCTGAACCTGAATGTATTTTTATGAATTTCTTCAATCAATCAAAATTTCCTTAAGGTCTGTTCTGTGCCAGGTGGTGTTTTAGGCACTGGGGTCCCAGCCAGGAGCACCAGGTAGGGCCAGTGTGTGTGGGTGTGAGTGTGGTGGAAGGCGCCAGTGGTTACCTGGCTAAGGATCAGGAGAAGTTTAAGCTGCGACCAGAGGAATGTGTATGCAGTGGTCAGGTTGGCAAAGGCGGATGTGGGGGGTGCGGAGCCTCAAGGAAGGAAGCAGAGACCAAGGCCAGAATGGGAGAAAGCGCAGGGGCTTGTGGTGGGGGCTGGAGGAGGGAGGGTGAGGATGGTGAGAGGGAGGCAGGCTCAGATCATGAAGGGCCTTCTAGAGAAGAGTCAGACGCACAGATTTCTAACAACCCAAAGGACCACTGCCCTTCAGGGCAAGGAAGGTGATTGCTGCTGATTTGATGCCATTGATTTCCTGTGCTCACAGCCTGCTGAGCATCCCTCCTATAGAAGACCAGAGAAGGGGCCCTCTGAGTCCAGGAGGGAGGCAACACCAGCTCTCAGACAGCTCTAGAGTAGAGTATCTGCTGGGTTCTGAGCCAGAAGGCAGGTACCCTGGGCTTGCACCTTGGATGCCGACCCGTTGTGTGGGCCTGGGCAAGTCACTTTGCCTCTCTGTGTGAAATGAAGACACAAATCCCTATGTAAATGTGCTAGAAACTCTTGCCCCTTCACTTCCTCCTGCAGAAAGGAGCTTATTTTGCCCAAGAGGGCCAGCTCAGGGTGGAATAAAACATTTATTGGATATGCTCAGATTCCTTGCAACTCCCAGCAGGCAGTTAAATGCAGGGCGGAGAAGCTGTCCCAGGGACTTGTGAAGATGAAAGGGTGTCCTCTGTAAGGAAGGCTCCCTTCTGTTTTCCTCCGGGCCCTCTTTGCCAGCCTGCAGGCTGCCTCTCCACTCTGCACAGAAAGGTCAAGCATGCCAAGGGGTTTTACTTTTCCCTGCTTTTTCACTGCCTCTGCCAAGGAGAGTCTGACAAGCCTAGTGCCACCTGCCACTCTCCATATTTCCGAGTACAGCAGTTAGGGTATGGATTCAAGCTCCTTCCTCGCTGTAAGGCCAGGGGAAGTCTCTGTTAGACTCAGTTTACGCATCTGGAAAGTGGGAGAAATAATCACCACTTGATTGTTGCAAGAGTTGAATAGAATGGCATGTGTTCAGCAAGTTACCTGCCACATGGTGAGCACACAGTAAAGATTACACAGCATGTTTTTTGTTGTTGTTTTTATTTTTTAGTCTAGGAAAAATTTTTATTAGAAGAAAAAATGCCAGGTTTTTTATTGTGGCAAAATATACATAACATAAAATTTACCAGCTTACCCATTTTTAGGTGTATATTCAGTGGCAGTAAGTAAGTGGTTACATTGTTGTGCAACCATGACCATCACCCATCTCTAGAACTTTCTTATCTTCTCAAACTGAAACTCTCCACCCAATAAACAAGGACTTCCCATTTTGCCCACCCCTCAATCCCTGTCAACCACCATTCTATTTTCCCATCACTAAGAATTTGATTATTCTATGTATCTCATATAAATGGAACCATACAGTACTTGCCCTTTTGTGACTAGCTTATGTCACCTTGCATAATGGCCTCAAGCTTCATTTATGTTGTAGTATGTGTCAGAATTTCCTTCCTTTTCAAGGCTGAATAATATTCTGTTGTATAAACCACATCCTGTTTACCTACTTGTCCATCAGTGGACACCTGGATTGCTTTCACCTCTTGTCATTTGTGAGTCATTGTCATCTGCTATGGACAAGAGTGTGTGCTTTCAATTCTTTTGGAAATATGCCAAGAGTGGACATGCTGGATCATAAAGTTATCCTGTATTTAATTTTTATGTAGTAAGTTTTAAAGTTCCCATTTATTTGAGTTGAACCGGGGTGACATGGGCAGATGTGAGCTTCTCCTCCATTCCTTCTCCTTCTCCCAGCATGGAGCTACCCAAGGCTTTGGTGCCCAACCCTAGGCCCCTCTGAGCTTTGCTGGCTTCTGTGATTTGAGGGGTAGTGATGTGTTTCTGGCCCTCTGCTGACCCACGGCACCCAGCCATTCCTAGTGGTGCAGCTCCTGCCTCTGGCTCCCACTTCAAAGAGGAACTTAGGGTCCATTTCCTATGTCATGTAGCTCCCAGTTGAAGCACCTTGTCCTGGGAGTGCTGCTGCCTGGAGCAGAGCCAACTGCGAGGATTATCTCTGCCTGCTGCCAGCCTGGGAGACCCCAGTTCCTGGGCATCATTGTCTTCCCAGTCCACTGGCCCCCCAAGGTCTGCACCCAGGTAGGTTAATGTCTTAGTTGCCTGGACTTTGGAATCAGACAGATCCAGGCTTTAGTCCTGGCTCTGACAGTTCCTAACTGTGTGAATTTGAGAAAGCCACTTCTCTCCTCTGATCCTCAGTTTTCTCATCTACAGAAGGGGAGAATAAACAGATTCCGTTAATTAGAAATTTGACCTAATACATGGGAACCCCTGTGCCCTCTGCCTGGCACAGAGCAAGTGGTCAGAAGATGGAGCTGTCACGACCATGGCTGTCACCTGGTTAGCATAAGACTGAAGGAGGTAGAGCTTCCAGGCCAAGGACGAAGGGGGTTGTGGTGGGGAGGTATTTCTTTTTTTTTTTTTTTGGCATAAAGTTCTTTTTATTTTATTTTATTTTATTATTTTTTTTTATTGTTGGGGATTCATTGAGGGTACAAGAAACCATGTTACACTGGTTGCATTTGTTGGGAAAAGTCCCTCTTGCAATCGTGTTTTGCCCCCAAAAGGTGTGGCACACACCAAGACCCCAAGACC